>BJBW01003259.1:5940-209483 GCA_004320125.1 Scolopax mira
AATTTGTGACTATTGCTAATTTTATAGCCAATATTGGTTGTAGTGTGATAATGATTGCTGCAGAGCGAGAGACTGATAGAGAAATTTAGGAAGGGCTCTCTGAAGGTCACTTGGTCCAGCCTCCTGCTCAAGGCTTAGCCGATTCTGAATCCACATCAGGTTGCTCAATATTTTTTGTGGATTTTTATTATCTTGTGGGGTGGAAATTCCATAGCAACTGCTTTTAATATTTAACCAGCCTCATTGTGGAATTTTTCTTCATAGTTGAAATTTACCTTCTTTGGTGCACATACCTGTAAGTATCTATCTTGTCTCTAAGCACCATGAGGAATATGAAAACAGTGATTACCAAAATCACATTTGGCTGTATTGAGTATCACAAGTAAGTGAGTGTTAATGATTATCTACCCTGTTTTAATTTAATTTCAGTATAAAATTAGAACTTCTCCCAGGTGATTATTGACTGAGTCATGTAATTCTCAAAGTGCTGTGTCTTACTAAACTTAAGGCTCTCTTCGGAAACTTAGCACTTCAAGGCTTGTGAGAATTCCTGAGAGTTCCAAAGGGAATAAGTTGGTTTACAGGAGGTAATTTTATTGAATACTTGACAAACTATAAAAAAAAACCAAAACCCCAAACTACAGTTGTTTATTACAGATACTTTTCCCACCATTTTCTCCTGAGATCACAAAATATTCAAATCATTCAAGACATGTGAGACATATGTCTGATATTTTAAAACTGAACAGCTGCCAGATGCGCTGTGTGGGGCAACTCTGACTTGAGGTCTATCATCAACATTTGTTTGATAGAGAAATTCTTTTATAAATATATAGGAACAATATTACTGTGTCTGTTACTTTGGCCTAACTTGTTGCAAGATCTGATTTCTATTATGTATCTGCTATGGATGTGAATTCTCTTCTGTAGGCTATTTTGAAAACATATTGGAAAAAAACTTACTAGTTGTTGACATGATTAAAATAATTAGAATGATTATTTATAATCACAAAAGTTATTTCTGTTCAAGAGTAAAATTTATATAATTGTCAAAAGCACTTGAACATTTTTCTACATTCTTGATGTAACAAATGACAAATGCTATTAAACAGCTTTGAGAAAAACAAGTAATATAAAGTAAGGAGTGAGATATGTCCTCTAGAAATAGGAACTCACTGGAGTCTGCTGACCACTCTTTATTTCCTAATCCATACTATTCCATACAGTGACCAATAAGGAAAACTAGTAATTATTATTCAGGTCAGGAAGAAGACCTTTATGGGAAAAAATCCTCTTCATAAGACCTCTAGAAGTCCTCTACTGCTCAACTTTTGTGAGGTCCTTCTGTTCTGAAACAAAACTAACCTATTCACTTCCTTCTGTTCTGAAAACCTGTTGAAATTGCATTCAGATCCCTGTGCTAATTCTCAGTGCCTACATATAAGAAAAACAGCTGTTCCTCTACATCTTTCATAGAATTGCAGAATCTCCATGGTTGGAAGGGACCTCTGAGGTCTTCGAGTCCAACCATATTGTGAACCAACCAGTTATTGTTTTTCTTTCTGGAAAAAGTAGTAGATAATGTCCGAGCAGAAGATGTAAACAGAAAATACAGCAAGATATAGGTGGTTGTGCTAATAAATACAATACATATTTTTTTTTTTTTGCTGCTCAGTATTTGTTTGATTTGATTATAACTGTGCTCGTAGTATTATAACCTTTCAAAATAGACTTCAGGGGTGAAAATGTTAAGCTTTGCTCAGAGATATTCCAAGGAAGGGCCTTTCAACTCTTGTAGTTTATAAAAGTATGCATATTAAAACAGAGAAGAGTATCTGGATCATTAATAGAACACTTGAAAAATCCCAATCCTTGAAAGAGAGCTATGAGAGCTATTTTCTGAATAATATAAAATTATACAATTAAAACCCCTCACAAAACCTGCCTTGTCTAAGTACCAGTAAATTGTTTTTATTCAGATGTATGGCTTTCAGACTTGACTGCTTTTAGGAAAATAACATCAGCCCTGTAGCTCCTGGACCAAAGATGCCAGAAGTTTGCCCAATACTCAAGGTTCAGGCTATATTTTATGATGACATCATCCTACTCTCTGTCCACCTATGGAAATATATCAGTTTTCCCTGTTTCTGTTAATTTTGGAGCTGCAAAAACTTGGTTTAAAAATGCAGTATTTGTCACTTGATTGTGGCAGTGGCCCTTAGTTTTTGTATCTCATACATAAGAAGTGGATTGTATTTCTGAGAAAAAAGGAGATACCCTACTGAGATCAAATACCAGAGAATATCAATGAAATTCCATGATTCATTTTGATATAATGTACAGTAGTCTTATCAAGCAAGTGTAACGGAGAAGTAAATGGAATTCTTAGTGAGTAAATTATTTCCTTTTCCTCTCATCTATTTATTTATGATGATGATTTAATTTAATCAGAATGAAGGAGAATTTGCTTTAATTTTTGTGCAACATGCTGTGTTTCAATGGCTAAAAATTTATCCCCCGAGATTATTCCCACTAACTAGCTGCCATGGATCACAGGAACAATGATTTTCTGTGACCTCATCTAACTTATGCATAGAAATCTCTGTTACCAGAGAAAGAATAAAGAAAACTTTGTATCAAAAGTCAACACAAAGAACTAATGACTCAGTAGATCTGTAGTCTAGATACCATGATTTGCAGAAGGTGGAAATTATCTTTATATTTTTGCAGTCTCAGCTCAGTTCTCCCTAAGTTATTTTACTTCAAAGAGATCTTTGTGGTTTTGTGGTGGTCTAATCCTCTGGTTGTCAGGTGCCCACTAAATCCACTCTATCACTCCTCTTCTTAACTGGAAAGGGAAGAGAAAATATAATCAAACCCATCAAATCAGAGTAGGATAATGAGAAATAAAACCAAATCTTAAAAAATCTAGCCCTCCCTTCTTCTTGGGCTCCTGAATTCTCTACCTCCTCACCCCAACCAGTGCGGGGGGACAAAAAATGGGGGGTTGCAGTCAGTTCATCAGTTCAGCAGCAGGTTTCTGCTGCTCCTTCCTCTTCAAGGCAAGGACTTCTCACACTCACACAGGACTCCAGTGTGGTGCCTCTCCTATGGGAGGCAGTTCTCCATGAACTTCTTCAATGTGACTCCTTCCCAAAGACTGCAGTTCTTCATGAACTTCTCCAGCATGGGTCCTTTCCATGGATGCAGTCCTTTGGGAACAGACTGCTCTAGCCTAGGTCCTCCACTGTATTAGAGGTCCAGACAGAAAACATACTGCTCTGTGGGCTTCTTTCCACAGGGCCACACATCCAGCATGGGCTCTCCACGGGGTCACTGCCTCCTTCAAGTGCATCCACCTGCCCTGGTGTGGGGTCCTCCATGAGTTGCAGGTGAATATCTGCTCCACCATTAACCTGCAGGGACTGCAGAGGAACAACCTGCCTCACCATAGTCTTCACCACAGGCTCCATGGGAATCTCTGCTCTGACACCTGAACAACCTCCTCCCCCTCTTTCTCCACTCTTGGTGTCTGCAGAGGGTTTTTTTTCACATATTGTCACTCCTCTCTCTGGCTGCAATGGTGTTGTGCAGGTTTGGGTTTTTTCCCCCTCTTCTTCATTATGTTATCACAGAAGTGTTACCACTGTCACTGACCAGCAGCAGGTCCATCTTGGAGCTGGATGGCATTGGCTCTGTCAGACATGAGAGAAGCTTCTAGCAGCTTCTCTCAAAAGCCACCCCTGTAGCCCCTCTGCTCCCAAAACCAGTGCCATGCAAATTCAATACGGTTTTACAAAGACTTCTTGATTTATTGCTTCATAAAGTATAGTATGTGGTTAAAAATGTAGGACCCTTTCTATGAGATCAGTCTCAAAAGACTCTAGTTCAGCTTTGAACATTTTTTGTACGGGCCTTGCAAACATAAAAGTGAAAGCAATTTAATGCAAAATTAGGCTGCTATTTAGAATATAGTCTCTTGTTAATAGCTTCATAAATCTTTTGTCTGACTCCGGAGCCAAAAGAGAGGTTTTGATACCTTCAGCAGGTTTTCATTTTACTTCCAAGCCTTTCCCTCCCCCAAAATTTCTATTGAACACAGTAATAAAAAGTCCCTGTACAGGAATTCTAGTAGTAGAATATCTAAAAAGGATTTTTTATTTGTTCCATTAATAGATTTTTTCCCTTATTTGGCACTCTCATTACCACAGGTCGCCTGCAGAAGACATTTGTATCAGGCTGATAGCTTCTATGATAGCATTTGATGGCATCTGAGCACTCGATACAGAGAGACTTCAGAACCTTGAGGTTATTAAAATTCACAAGTACTATTACATTCTGAGCAAAACACTGAAGATTTTTTCCTCTAAATTTTGCAGAATAATACAAGCCCCACACAGAGCAGTGAGTGGTAAAATTTCTGACGAGATTTTTCTGAATTCAGAAAGAAATCTTTTCTGAAAAGGGTTTCTTCAGCACCATGTACCATACATGTGTTATAGTGTCACAGAAAGAGTTCCAAATTTGTCATCTTATTTCTGCTTTTTCTTCCATGTTCCAAAAATATAATCACTTTACTTGAAGATGCAAAGTATTGCAGATCCTGCAGGATTACTATTATTCTATTATTTTGATATCTCTTTAGTGTATTAAAATGTTCTATTAAGCAGTGTATTATGTAGCTGTCTTCTCTTTATAATTCTATAGCATGCTGATGCTCAAATTAATACTGGGTGTCCACCACCCTAGGACTTGTACATACATATAATACAAAGAGATCCCTAAATGTAATGCTTACAACATCTCAAGGGACAAAATGGCAATATACAGATAAAAAAATGGGACAACACAGGATATGGAAATAAAAAACTACCAAGGTTTCTTGCACTTTTTATGCATGAAGGAAATGTAATTTCAAGCTGGGAGTTTTCCAGTTATGCCTTTTTACTCCTGTGAACTTCATGAGTGCCTGACCTTGCTTTTATATTAAGCATATCAGGTCACATACCCTTAGCAAGTTCTTTGCATATTGAACTGCTGATAGCACAAAATAAATATTCTCTAAAATATTTTTGGTAAGATTATACCCTGTGATTGTTTTATGTTGAGGATATTTCGTCTGCCATGCCTTTAAAATTGTAGACTCCCTGGAGAGTGTTAAATCACAGAAAAGAATTATGCTTTGTTTTAATATTCTGTGAAATTAGGTAAAAATCCTGTTCTCTCAAATTCTGTGGAAGTGGCTAATTTCATTGGACAGCATCCTTTCTGTATTGCTCCTAACAAAGTCAAAATTCTCCAGAATCTGTCTATTATTCTTACTCTATTTATATAGCAAAATCACATAGGCTTTTAATATTTTTGGTGTTCCAGATATATCAGTGGAGTTAAAAGTTGGAGAGTCTTATTGTCCTTTTAATTTTGCAAAGAAAGGTGATACAATACTCACATGGTGTATTGGTTGTAGTTGATCTTACTCAAGTAAATATTAATATTTTGCTACAATAAGAGGGCTAATGATTGATCAGGAACAATATATATTGCTGTCAAATAGCTTACAATCGTTTCTGTTTTACTTTAGATACCTCCTTGGTGTTTGTATGGTCCAGTGACCATTCATCAGCCAATAATGATGTAGGATAAAATACTAGTAGCATTTATGTAATTAAGCTCAATATAAATAAATCATAAGAACTTCCTTTCTGATGATTTATTCAATAGGTTAAAATGTATTTTATAATTAAAGATACTCTGCATATTACTAAAAAAGCAAAATATCAGATAAGAAACATAGGTGTTTTCCATATAGCATGAGACATAGCCATAAAACCTTTCAGGCAGTTACTTCTTTAGTAAAACTTCATGGCCTTCAGAAGAATACTCAAGAAATATTAATTCTGGTAGTTCACAGAAAAATGGCAGTCAGATGGGCCTTATTTTTGTGCTTCACAAACATTCAGGGTTCCTCATCATAGTCTTAATTAAAGAAATTGAGTAATGGTGTGTAATCAGATACATTTATTATTTCAAGGTGGGGTCAGAATGCATTAGCAGCCTCTGGTCACTTTGAAATTGCTGGATCTAAAGTACAATTTCACCACAATACATTCTTTGCAGCCTTTTCTCAAACTGTTTGATAATATAGTTATCGAATAAACATCTGCATTCATGACACATATATGACATGAGAATAAATAACCCTCACTATGAGGCTTGGTTTTAAATGCATATCTGCCATTGATGGTATTGATATGCATTCTATATACAGACCTTTATGCACCTACCACAGTCTGAAATGAATTAAAAACCTGTTTTATTTAGCACAGTTGAAATAACCCGTTAAGTAACCCAAGAGTTAATTCTGTATTTCCACCTGAAAAATTGGACTGCCTCTTTCCTTTATAATGATAGATACCTGAAGTTATCAAAATGGACAAAACACATTATCGTGGGGGCAACAGAACTGGCATGTCATTAAACTGCTCCTCATCGGCTAATTTGGGAACTGATTGAATAAATGCTGCAAAAATCTTTTCCACCTCAAAGGAAGGAAAGTTAATTCTACAGCTATTGTTGATGGACTCATGACTAATTGGAATAGGCAATAATAATCAGGTGTACCGTTTTATAGAGTCTACTGGGATAATAAGCAGCTTTTATATTGACATTTTCAAGCCATGCCAATCTCCCTCTCTGCAGTACTCTCTCATCTGTATCAGCATGTAGACACGCTGGCTGGTGAGTCCCCATCCAGTCGGTTTTAGGCTCTTTGTGTTTATTCTCTTGCCTAAGTACTTCCACAGTATGGTAGTCAGTAAGTTTTTTGGGATGTTGGAGGTTGTGGTTTTCTATCTTCCCTTCCTGTTTTTTTTTTTTTTCTTCAGATATTCACTGTTACTGTAGCTGCACCCTTGGAGTGTTGTATACATTGAGAACTGTCACCCACGTCAGTGAGAGTTCAGAGTCCTTAGAGGCTATATGATAAACTAGGGAGATAAAAAGTCTCATGCTTTAAATCTGATGGTAAAACCACAATTGCTAATTGCTGTGCTTTATTTTAAAAAAGGCGGGGGGGAGCAAACCAACAAATGCTTCAGCAAACCTTATCTGAAAACTATGACTTTAAATTAGATTTATTAGTTTTCTACCTGAAAAAGCAAATATTTTCATTTAGAGACCTCAGAAATTTGTTTTTTAATATTTTTTTTCACAGGATAGCTAATTGTGTACAATTATTTTTTTTTACTCAGGTCTATGTGTTTACAAACTGTCTACTTTTCATACTTCCAAACAATACAACTCCAATAACAGGAAGATTTTTTTTCCATAACTTTTCTAACACTTTGATGACCCAAATGAATGTGTTAAAATATTACGTTTTCTAATTACTGGGACATAGTTTTAGAGTGGACTCCAGCTACAGAGTGAAAGCAACTCTTGTACACCATGCTTCAAACAAGCTGCCTTTCAGCAGATCTATGATAAGTATTCATTTAAAGTAGTAAACATTTTCTGAAATTGTGATTGAATTTCAAATTTGTCACAAATATCAGGTATTATATATAATATTTTGAGGTGTAATGTAAAGAATGGATTCAGGAAACATTTCCAGTGATGAGAGATCTGGTGCCCATGCTTTCAAGACTGTTTCTGCACTTAAACAACTGCTTTGTGGAAAAAAAATATTAGTTGTGATGGAGTGAAGAGTGGAAAAATTGCTGAGCATTTTGCTCTTGCGTATACGATGCCTGTCTTGATCAAATTATTTTCTTCTGAGGCTAATTTTAACATCTGCAGGAAAGGCAATTTAAGAATGCAGCTTGAGTTTTGCTGATTTCTGAACACTTTCAAATTGCAAGGGAATAGGATTGCATATCTTCCTTGAAACCTTGTGGAGCCACGTGATTAGCAAGAATTAATGTATCTTACTTTTTCTTTATTATAAGTTGAAATATTTGTGAAGGAAAACTACCAGTTATACCAGTCTTAACATCTGACCAGGAGTGTGTCCATTTTTACATTAAGAAGTGATGGATTTTTCTAGGGGTTGTCACAGAAGCATCTCAACTTCCTTGCATGACATTTTTAATAAAGAAATTGTAATCAGTTCCACTTTATTAAAACTGAAAGTGTAAATTTAATTACTTTGACATATTAAAAAGTGAAATAAATGCATAGCTATATATAACTATACATTTTCTCTCCAAGTAAAAGTATCTATAAATATGTTTAAGCACCTTCTAATTATTTAAAAATAGAAATGAGAAACCTTCCTGTTACATCCTTGGGTATAAGGGTAATAGTTGATTAGTCTACAGGTTAGCTGTGCAAGTTTTTTTAGAGTAGAATTTAGCAAGAGATAGAAGCATTTGAACTCAAATATCTGTATGTTAATGTCTATATGTGGAAGGTGTCTAAGCTGTCCTTAGGTCAATGCAATGCCAGCCAATACACTAAATCGAGCCTAGAAATCTATTTAGCTGAAAAGTCAGTCAGTAACAATGAGCCCTGTTTGCTTGAGCAATGGAGTGGAATTGTCAGATTGGTCAAAATACCTTTTGAAAGACACCCTTTTGGAGCAAGAGGGGAATTAACTGAGTGAAGAAGCTATGTGGCTTGCATATACATATAATTTAGATGTCTTGGTTTCCTCTTGGTCTTCAGCCCAGTCTTGGGACTGAATTTAGCCCTTTAAGATGTCTAAATGTCACTATATTCCTATTTTGAAATAATCAAATCAAAACCCAAGTCCTTAGGGTTCAATCTAGCTACATACTTTTAGGCATCAAGTGGCATTTGACGTGGACAAAAGCCTGTGTGAAGCTGTCAGAGATCACAGACAACCTGGGGTTCTCTGGATCAACAGCTGGATTGCTGTCTCAAAGGACCCTAGGGACCCAGATATGGCCAACTGAATCTTAGGCTTCAAGACCCCAAGAGCTCCAAAATTGCTTCTTTGGGTATAATTGCTCAACCACATTCCTAAAAGTGAAATGTAAAACTTCATTTGAACAGCTATTTACACATAAGCGTTCTCACATGATGAAAGAATAAGAAAAAAAGACTTTTTTTGATGAAAGAATAAGAAAAAAAGATGCTAAAGGTACAGAGTTTCAGAACTTTTTTTTTTTTTTTTTTTTTTTTTTTGTAGCTGAAGCATTTGGTAATGTTAATGAAATATTTTAAGTTTTTTCTAAAGCCAGGTAGCTAATTATTTCCAGAGCACTTCATGTCACATTTTGTTTTTCATCTATTTCTTGGTTTAGGTGAATGGTAGTGGTTGAATACTTGTTAAGTTTAAACAACCAACTGAAACACCTTTAAAAATTAGTATTTCAAACCAAATGGATCAGTTTGCATTTTCTGGGCAGTGGCTGGGACAATGGAACTCCAAACTCAGTTTTCCCTTGAGAACCATTTTTAATAATGAAGGAAATAATATAAAATAGTAATGTCTGAAGGTCAATAATATGCACATTGAAACAATTTGTAACTGCAGATAGGATGTGTTAACAGGAAATTAATACGAGGACTTCTTTACATCTTTAAACAAGAGCATTGTGACAGGAATTGGGGAGGGAAAGAAAGACTCTGAATTGTGCTCTGTATTCATGAGGTTGAAGTGTTTGAAGCCATGTTCCTAGTATTTATTCCTAATCTTTTCTCTGGCATTTCTCTTGATGCTCCAGAAGAGGGTATTGTGCAAGGTAGGGAGACCTTAAACAGCCGTTTTTCCTTTCCTGCAGAAGCTGAACAGCAGCTCCCAGCTGTTTGTAATTTAGGGAGGGGAGGGGGAAGTGGTTACTCTGTCACTTCAGAACTCTTTGGAGAGAAAAGGAGGAGCTGGATGGCCTTGTCTTAGAGTCTGTAGAATGTTCCAGATTCCTAATGGTAGGTGCAAGTCATTTCAGAAAAAAGGATTGAGAATAAACAAAAAACCTGCAGATGTTGGATTTCTTGTCTCCACTCTGACAAAGTTGGATGTGACTGAATGTTTTGGGCTAGTTGACATATGCTGTAATTTCAGAGTCTCTTTCATTTTTTTACCCTGTTTTGCTGAGGATGTTTGGGTTAAAAAATCCTGGCCACTAAGGGTATCTCTGTGGCTGGCAATCTCTAACACATGGCTTGCAGACAGTTGTTGTCATTGCCATTTTCTCCACTCCTTGCCCGGAGTGTCCTGGTTTCAGCTGGGAAAGAGTTACTTTTCTTTCCAGTGATTGCTGTGAAAGGAATGTCAATGATGCATGTTGTGTTAGTTGTTGCTGGGTGATGTTTATACTTTTCAAGGACGTTTTTCAGCTTCCCATGGAAACTGAGAAGAAGTATAGACAGAATAAGGGAAACGTTCTGTGCCATCGACGTCATTCTCAGCATATAGATGGGGATTGGCTGGAGGGGTGTGTGTGGAAACCCATGAGCACTGCTTGGAAAGGTACCAGTCCACCTGGTGGTGAGAGTTACTTGTGTCATCCTCATTATTATTAGTATTACTACTACTATTGTTATATTCTCTTATTGTTCTATTGAACTGTCTTTATCTCGACCCACAAGGTTTTTTTCCCTTTCCCTTTCTTTTCCCTCCTTTTTTCCCCCTCTTCTCTCAGCCTTTCTGGGGGAAAGGGAGAGAACTCTTAGCTGCCAGCTGGGGTTAGACCACGACAAGAAGATATTTAGTTATTTTTTTATAGGCCAAAAGGAAAACTCCTCCTATGGTCTAGCATGGTAGATTTAGGATTTAGGCACACCTATGTTTTAATACCAGTCCCCAATGTTTTGCAGTCTTGAGTCTCTTTAATGTGATCAGAACTTGTTTCTGTAAATAGAGCAGCAATATTTCCTACTAAATGTTCCTATTGGATTTCTTGATGGTTCTTCACATTGGAAAATGAGTTTATATGAATGTATTTATGATTGTCTCTACCATGTTCCTATCAAACATGAGCCTCTTAAAAAATACCTTCTTTCTTCCGATGCCTGCTCAGCACACTGAAATTGCAGCGAGATTCCATCTCACTTAACTTTATCAAAAGCATAATCACCAGGTAAAAAAAGCTCTCAGTCTGTTGGCCAGTAAATTGCTATATATCATCTCTCTTTGACCCTGCAAATTTAATTTAACTGCCTCTACGACATGGGAAGCACATCGCACTCTTCCCGGGATGGATTCCTTTTCGAAGGTGAAAAGGTTACTCCAGACCGGAGTCTCATACGGAGTTAGGATCCACGGAGAAGTAGGTGGGTGGGAAATGCAGTGGGAGAGGAAGGCTTTAAAATAACCTCAGCCTCAGAGCTGCCACTCTGCTCAGCACAGCCCGACAGCAGCTCTCTGTTTCCCACGGCAAACTGGAGCCCTCCTCTGAGTAAGAGCCCTTTAGCCCTCTCTGGCCTGTTCCTCGTTGATTGTTATCACCTCAATTTGGCTACTTTTCCAAGATACGGGTTACTCAGTTTGCTTTGCTTATGAGAGGGGAATGAGACTCACAGTCTCTTGCTTTTGGCATTATGAACCACCCCACAAATTGTATGGCTTGAGTTCTGTAGACAGCAGACCAGTCAGGGACAGGTTAAGTACTAATTGATACCAAAAATCACTTCAGTAAGAAGAAGATCTGGAGGCTTCTACATAGAAAACATGTAAATTACACTTCTATCTAAAGTAACCTTTACCAATTTCAAAGGATATTTTATAAACATATTTCTTAAAAAAATACCAACATATATCTGGAATATATTAAGTAAACTTAAAAATCTTAATATTATCTTTGTCATATTGTCATTTGAATTCAGAACTAGTACGTTCAGAAAGGTTTCTCCTTTAATGTAATTGAATAATCTTTCTTACTATTTCTGTTCTTCCTTACATGGCAAGTCCTATCTTTTTCTCTGAGGACTCTTACAATTTTGACATGTTCATTCATTATAGACAGTTTCTTATCTAAAACTACTCACTTACATGAAATTTTACTTTTGCTCCTATTTCTGGTATCTTCAGATTGACATGCCATCTTTTTCTGTGTAAGTCCCTATTTGCTTTACTCTAGTGCTTCGGTTCTGAATCACAGTTCTGCTTCACAGAAATTAGAAATTTCCGTGAAATTAAAGTTAATTAGAAAAATTAACTGAACATCAGAAAACTATTTCCAGATATAAATTTACATATGATAAATGTACAACTTGTGCAGCTCTAGTTGGGCTGTGCAGCCCAGGGTTGCCCAGAGGAGTTATGGATGCCCTGTCCATGGAGGTGTTCAAGGCCAGGCTGGATGGGGCTTTGAACATCCTGCTCTGGTGGGAGGTGTCCCTACCCAGGGCAAGGGGGGGGTGGAACTCGGTGATCTTTGAAGCCACTTCCAACTCTAACCATTCTATGATTCTATGAAAGGTTAGATTTCTAAAAATGATTGTTCTTAGAAATTTTGAGCAGTGGCTCTCATTTCTTTTTATTCAGTCCTGAAGATCAGCTCACTAACATCTATCTCCTTATGTTTGGCTTCTTCCAAACCTAGTAAGAGCACCATGCACATCCTTGTTTCCTTATCTTCATTGACTCCTTTTCGTTGAATAGTGTGTGTCAGAGGTTAACATAGTTCATTAAGCACTAGGAAAAATGCTGAATATTTGATTAAACCTTACATTTTTAACATTTGAATTGTTATTAAAAAAAAAGATGTATCAAATTACATTGTAAAATTATACTATATGTGAATGTATTCAACTGGTTTCTATTAATATCCTTCTATTCAACTGGTTTCTATTAATATCCTATCTATTAATAACCAAGAATAATATTTAGTTCAGTTTAGTTGTTTATTGCACATGAGAAAAATCTAGGTGCAGTGGTAAATAATGGAATGGAATCAAAAGTATGTGGATTCTCATAATCCCAAATCTGAGTGGCAACTTTGAGACAGACTGTGTGTATTTTCCTTAATTTTCATGAGTGCTAGTGTGCATTTCCTTCCAATGAGACAATCTTGCTGTAAAGGGAGTTATTCCCCAGAATTTTTCATGTGTGGGTGACAAGGTATTTCTCCGGGGTTAGATGTTTAATACAAAGTAATGGTAAGGGAAATATATTTGCAATTATAGTAAAATACATTATTTGTAGTATAATTTCCAGGAGAAACATAGGGTACTGTAATGCTGCGTTTTTAATACAAATGGAAAAAACGAATTATTGGCATAACTTCTATTACTGTAATGATGTAGCCATTTTGTTAACACAATGTAATTTCAGGTTCCATAAATACAATGTTGTACATGAAATTTTATTCCAGAATATGCACAATCATTTTTATTATAGCATAATAAAATAAATAACAAATATTTCTATACAGGGGTTGCATAAGATTTTTTTTTTTTTTTTGGTACTAACCTACTCATTTAGTTAAATCACTTTTAAAGTGCCACTAAATTCTTTCAAATTTTTGACATATTATATGTATTAACCATAAATGGCTGTCTTTCAAAAACTATTTTGTTCTTTTTCCTTTGTTTCTTTGCTTTTTAAATGAGTAGGAGACAGATAAGAAATAAATAGTGAATTACATGTACAGCTCTACTCATTCTTTTACAATTCTAAACTTTTAATACAGAAATGAAATAAGCTTAAATTCTGAAGATCACTAAAATCTGATTTAGTTTGGGAACCTGAATATTGGGCTTCAAGTCAGGATAAGTGTACACATTAAAACTATGAACACAAGATTGTTATTGTGTTTCATCTATTCATACATCATAATTTAGATTCTAAAATTATTTAATAGACAAAAAAACCCATACAAAATAATAAAATATTAAATAATATTACACATTCAAAAAAAAAAAAAAGGCTATGTAGGACAAAGAGATTTCTGATGGAGCCTGTAATTTCATTTGAGGGGATAATAGGTAAAATGCCAAATCAGATTTAGCACAAAGACTAAGACCCACAGTTAATTTTAAATTTGCATGAAACAAACCACAATTTTAAGAGCAGAGGAAGATAGCTGATGCTGAAAACAGCATAATGCCATTATTATGATGATCTCTGTTTGCTTGAATCATCAGATTCATATTACTAAAGGTTTTGCTTTACAATAAACATACTAAAATAGGAAACCCAAGTGCAGTCATTCTATTGATCTTTCCTAAGATGCCATGAAAATATTGAAAAGAAATATTTTTATTTTTTCAAGATAATATCATTTTAACTAATGTGAAAATTTGTAAATTTGAAAATATGATATCATTTTATTATCTCTAGAAGTAATCTAGTGAAATTATTTGCTATGCTAATATGAAAGTGTGAATTTTAGACAATTTACTTGCCGAGTTAAAAATTTCATGGGGAAAAAATGAAGCTACATTGGAACAACTTCCCATCACATTTTCTAATATTTGGACTTTTATTTTCAAAATGAAACCATATAAGCAAGTTTTAATTTTTTAATTAACCCAGTAAACTGTCTGGTAAAGTTAATAATGTCATCGATACAACTACAACACATGGGTAGGCTGCTTACAGGTAGTAAAGAGTACCAAGTCAGCCTAGAAGAACTATCATCCATTTCTTCATCAACCTGCCCCATTAAAGAGGAGCAATTACTTAGTACCCGAGTCTATTGGAGGAAATGCAAAAACGTGATCATAGTCATCATCATTTATAGTGAAATGCTTTTATGTGGCATAGCATATTTTTGTTACATAGAATGTCTCAATCTTTTTACTGAAAATAATAATAAAAGAAAAGGTCTGAGGTAGCAATTGATTTTGTGAGGTCATACATCGAAGAACTAATTAGTGAGCACTGTTCTTTTGGAAGTAATCCTAAACATTTAAAAAAAAAAAAATCTCAGTCATCTTTTTTTTTTCAGGTGTATGAGCAGATATTCCAATATTCCAGATTATTTGTAGTGCAAGCCATTTTATAATTTTCTTTACATTTTTAAGAGCACTACAGCCTCTTGCACAGCCTGCAAATATCCAATTCAAACTCCATTTATTGAAGAAATTGTTTTGTGGCAAAAACACAAAGACCAATTGATTGAACTACTTTCTTTGAGATTGATCTGTCCATAAGGACATCGCCAAAAAGAATTAAATCTGGTTTATGTGAAAAGCACCACGTGCACACATCACTGTTCTGCATTCTTCCTCTTGTCACCCGAAATGGTTGGTTGGTGCTTTATCATTATCCTTAGCACCTGGGAAATGGTCCAGTGTAAATTCAATCTCAGTGAATTATTAAAGGGATTTTAGGATTTGTGAACTTGATAACGGTATTTTGTGAGTGCTCATTACTACTGTAATTTAATATTACTATAGAAATTGAGTTAAGAGAATAGTAGTCTGGTATCAGCTTTGGGATGTAAATTACAAACTTGATGGATAACAAATCCACACTTTACTGTTGTGTCAGCAGTGTTTTGTAAAATGTACTTAGAGAAGGTAATTAAACTTCATAAGGCCTCTTGTAGCATTCACAAACTCTAATCTAATGAACCACCAAAATTACATTCTACCGTAGAATAAAGTCTGAACTGTTTGATCTTACTTAAAATTGAAATATAGTTGTTTCCAGAAAGAAATAACTGTAATAATTTGACTCAAGAAGCAAGTAAATGCGGCAGGTGGTGCCATGTGTATTTGTGGTAGTTCCCTTTGACAGTCTTCCTTACTGTCAAGATAAACAAGGTTATTTCTCTTTGCATTATTTTGCCTACTGAGAATTTCTTAAGATCTTATTAGAATTGTGAGGATTTTTTTCATGAACTAATTATTTTTTTCAAACTGGGAAGTCTTCTGTTTTGTTGTTATTTCATGTTAGAAGAGTCGATGGTGTATCTATCTGTCTAAAGGAATGCCTGTGATGCAGAAAAGGCAAAAAGAGCTAAGAAAATGTACATGTTTGATAGTGATGCTTTCATTGAATGATTGAAACCTGGTTGTTTTGATGTTGTCATGCCATGTTTCAGCAATTTTTTTTCTTGTCCTCTTGAAATATCCCCACACTGAATCCTGATGAAATCTAACAAATGCTTTGTTGACAATCTTTGGTGAATGGATGTTACCGTTCAGATTTCCTTCTAGGCAACTAACTACACTTATAGCGAGAATCTTTTCAAGAAGTTATCTTCAGAGTCAAGTTCTAGTCCTTTGTTCTTTTAACTTATGATTAAGAAGGTACTCCCAAATATGAAATAAGTATAATCTATCAATTGTTCCTAATGCATGAGTCACCAATATTTGCTATTTTCTTCTTTTCCAGAGGCCTTTTCTGGTTCTGTATTTGTTAAAAATATAATCTGTCCATAGAAAATAACTGAGTTTTTAGATGTGTATTCTAAAAACATGCACGCACATCCAGTAGTTTAGTTTTGTAGTCTTCAGCTATCTATAGCTTTAGAATTGATCTTTAATTTCATCATCATACTTTTCTATTGGTATATATCTATGTAATTGCTATTCACAGGTGTTAAAACCTATCTTAATATAACTGGCTCAATAAGAAGTAACTGTTTCAGATACCATAATTAATGCTGCCGTCTCTGAGTGGTAACTATCTTGTGTTTCTGAATATTTTATGTATGTTTTGTTTTATGTTGCTGTTTGTCAGATCAATCCTGGTTATTGTTGTTCATATAATCAGAGGAATTTGAGTTTTTATTTGTTGTGTTCTTTCATCGCTTGTGTAGGATTTGTCATTGCATCTGCTGATGTAAAGCTCTGGAAAGCTGTCTATTCTTCCTACTTAAATTTAAAACCCACCTCCCCCAGCATGGCTCACAAGATCAATCAGAAACCCTAGTTTTGTCCTGGCTGCATCAAGTTGCATTCCTTCATGCAAAGCAGAAAGAATTGCAGGAACTGCATGAGGTTCTTCCCTTTTCACACATTTTCCTCAATGTTTTCAGAGACCGGAGTGTGTTTATGGGAATTTTTTTGTTGGCTGGTTTTTTTTCATGCCTTCCTAACTTTCCTTTAGGATTCTTAAAAGTATTCTTGAACATATTGGAACTTCTCATTTAATACCATAACTTCTCCCTGTAATAGATACTATATGCCACAAAATATATCACATACAATTTGATCACAATTTCTGTGGCAGTAGAAGTGCCATCTTTACTCTATAAAAGTCAGGACCTGGAATGTTGTTATTTGTGGTGAATTCTTTTTCGTGGGACAGACAGGTTTCTCCTGGCCTGAGCTGAACTGGGACCTAATGTACCAAATGGCAGTGGTATATGTCAAAACTAACCTCAGTCTTTAAGGAAAAAAAATCTCATTTTGTCTTTGAAAAGAGTTAAGGGTTGTTCTTTCTTCCTTTCTTCCCTCCATGCTAGTAGGTGGTGGAGTTTTTTGCAGGTGAAGGAAAAATTTCCCAGGGTAGAATTAAATGAAAAATAAATCAGAAGAGTTCATGATAGTATTATACCCAATATGTAAAGTAATTACTTTAACAAGCTAATTAACTTTAATGGACTGTCCCACTATTCCCTTGTCTCCTCTACTGACCTGACTATTGAAGCTTTCTGTAAACTTAGAGCTCTATTTGCATAGCTGCAAAAAATTTGAGGCTGCTATTGTTGGTTAATCTAGAATCTGAATGTGGTTTAATTGCTAGGAATTATAATGAAATGTTCAGGGTGACAGGCACTAGGGAAGGATACATAATTCATACATTTTTTTTTCCTGCTGTGAAGAACATGTGATACTGCCAGACGAAAATGAGGTGCTTGGTGAAGAAAGAGAATGGACAGTGAGGGGCAATTGAAGATCTATCTTAAAATTACAGCAGTGATAAGGGAAGCAGTGCCAGCAACACGTGCAATAGTGTACTTTTGCACACTGCTGGGACTTTTAATACAGTCTGTAGAAGTTACTTAATCAAAATTTATTGACGTTTCATAGGAATTAGGAAACTGAGGACTCCTTGGAAAAAAATATTTTTTCTATGGGACACGGTAGGAATGCTTTTAGAATTAAACTTCAGATTGGAAATGAGTCAATAACACAAATTAAAATTCTTGAGAATGCAGTGGATGCAGCCTGGTTCAGAGTGGAAGATAACTCTACATGAAAGACCTTTTATATCTTGATTCTTCAAAAAATATATCTGAAATCTTGAGTCAAGAAGTAACAGTCCTATGTCCCTGCAATAACGAAAGAAAACACTCTTGTATATATTGTGCTATACACCATCTATATACTATGAAATCTGTTTTTAATAACATATCTCTCTTCTAACATATAAATATAATTTTTAGAATTCTATGTTTTCTCTTGGAATTAATTGGCTTTACTTGTAATATTAGCAAAGTAAGTGTAGTATGTTCAATGTAGAGAATAAACCTCATAAAGCAGTATAGAGAGCTTAAAAATACATGAAAAAAATGATAGAATAGTAAATTTCTCACCATGTCAGCGACTAAAACTAGCAGGCTTAGCTATCTAGCTAAGCTATTCAGCATGCTAGCTTAAAAGGTTTGCCTCTTTGTCAGTAAAAATACCTATGTCACATTTTTCATTGTTGCTAATAATTTCTTTCTTATCAGAAGGCATTTGGCTGTCAGAAAGAGATAAGCAAAACTTTGCTACTTTCACTGGGGACCCCTAAAGTATCCACTAAAAGTGTTTGGGAGCAGGCTTGGTTTGGGCGAGACCGTTTATCAAACTCCATGCTCACTTAGCACAAAGCAAGCCTGATAGTCTCAACCAACAAGAATACATTTTGTTCAATTAAAAAAAAAAAGAGCCACTTACTATTAAAAAAGAACACAGAAGCAATTTACCCCCTGTTGTATAATGTTACTGAGACAAGGATCTAGTTCACGATACACCAAGGGGAGATCACGTCTGACTCACCTGATAGACTTCTGGGATGGCATGACTGGATGGGTAGATGAGGGGAGAGTGGGGGATGTTGTCTCCCTTGACTTCAGCAAGGCTTTTGACACAGTCTCCCACATAGGTAAGCTCATAGGTAAGCTTAGGAAGTGTGGGTTAGATGAATGAAGAGTGAGGTGGATTGAAAACTGGCTGAAAGACAGAGCTCAGAGGGTTGTGATGAGTGGCACAGACTCTAGGTGGAGATCCTTACCAAATGGTGCTCCCCAGGGGTCGATACTGGGCCTGGTCCTTTTCAATATATTCATCAATTACCTGGATGAAGGAATGGAGTGTACCCTCAGCAGGTTCACTGATGATATGAAACTGGGAGGTGTGGCTGACACACCAGAAGGCTGTGCCACCACACAGTGACACCTGGACAGGCTAGAGTTAGGCAGAGAGGAACCTGATGAAATCCAACAAGGGCAAGTGCAGGGTGCTGCACCTGGGAAGGAATAACCCCATGCCCCAATACATGGTTGGGGCCTGACCTGCTGGAGGGCATCTCTGAGGAAAAAGACCTAGGAATCCTGGTGGACAACAAGATGACCATGAGCCATGTCAACGGCTTCCTGGGGTGCATCAGGAAGAGTGTGACCAGCAGATTGAGAGAGGTCATCCTGCCCCTCTAATCTGCCCTGGGGAGGCCCCATCTGGAGCACTGTGTTCATTTCTGAACTTCCCAGTTCACGGGAACTACCGTGGAGGGTACAACAAAGGGCCACAAATATGATGAGGGGTCTGGATCATCTGTTTTATGAGGAGAGGCTGAGGAACTTGGGTCTTTTTTTGAATGGAGAAGACTGAGGAGGGATCTGATCAACACCTATAAATACTTAAAGGGTGGGTGTCAAGAGGATAGGACCAGTCTTTTTTCAGTGGTGTCCAGTTACAGGACAAGAGGAAATGGGCACAAACTTGAATTTAAGAACTTCCATCTAAACATAGGAGGAATTTTCTTTAACTTCATAATAAGATTGATGGTTACTGAACCTCGATTTATACATATGATTTTTGGAATGTATCTTGTTAGATCTTAATCCTATACTAAGAACTTATAACTGAAAGTTAAAGGGAAAAAAATGCTTTTTAAAGTAGCATTTTCTAAATTTTATCAAAGAAATTAAAATTTCCCCTATATAGGACACTAGAGAATTTGTTAAGAGATTAATATGAACACAGTAAAAAAATCTACACTTTTCAGAATGTTAATAAAAATGCCCATCTGGGCAATGGTAGTAAAAACCCTGCAGCCATAGTGCTCCAAAAGAGAATACTATGTGTGCTGTAAGATTCATCTCTTATCATTGCAGCTATTAATAATTACACTCAACTAAGGAATAATTTTTAAAGCAAAAATTTATTTCTGAAGTGCTCACTTGCTCTATATTGGTAGCAACATGAATCCCTCACAATTGAGTTTTATATTTATTCAATTGTGAGCTTGTTTTAAATTTTCATTTCCCTTCAGGACAGTTGCCATAATAACTTTAGGATTCCACTGATCTTCCCTGGCTCTGAATGGGAGATCTCTTTGGAAGGTATGGAGGAGTGGTTTGCAGTACTTACAGCCTGGCTTGAATATCACTGTATTGAACGATAAAATCTAATTGATTGCTGTGTCCTAGAACTTAATGTTCCACTTTTGCTGGACAGTGAAAACCATATATCACAGAAGAACCTAGACGTATAAGGAATTATTGTTCTTTTATTCATCTCATCACTTGAGAGCGGTAATAATCTTCTAGAGGAAGAATATTCTATCCAGAGTACCATGGAATATTGTCCCTATGATGTTTGTCAAGTATCAGAGCAATAATCAAGAAAAATATTTGCTCACACTGTTGACTCAATAAACCACGATGTTCTCAGTAATGCCCTTTTTCAAACACCAGTTAGAAAAAAATATTAAAAATTCTGTCTTTGGCTTTAACCTCCAGCCAAAGACAAAGTATGTGCAAGTGTAATATCCAGTGTTAGGTAAAATCAAATACACAAAAAAGGCTGGAGACTTTTGTCCATAAAATAAAATAATTAGAGGGAAAGTGTGAAGAGGGTTGTCTTTAGAGAATAAAGTTATCAGTTATATCATGTCCCAGGAGCTGAATCATGATAGTGTTTATAAACCTGGGATGATGCTCAAGTGCTGGTATTTACTGCTCTGGTCACCCTAGCTCTTGCCTTTCTAAGGCGAGATTAATCTCAAAGTAGAAAGTTGAAAATACCTCAGATTCTATATTTATTTATTGTTCTCCATTGACTATAGAGGGAGCCTAGCTCAGGTCCCAACTGCTGAAATTAGAAAAGATGAAGCCCACCTTTTTGTCATCATTTCACCAGGTGAAAGTGCTTCTGAACATGCTTGTAAACAGACAACATGAGAAAATTAAGCTATATCTTGGAGGGTATAATTTAAATAATTTTGTGAAAAATATATCAAGTTTCTGTTTAAATTTCCATTTTAAGCTACCTCATTATGGCTTTGTCACTTAAAACTGTATTTGTTTAATGGAAAAAATATATAACATGAAATAATTTTATATTAAATTATAGTAACTTAGTTTTTAATAGATCAATCATCACCATATTTCAATGTAACAATTAACAAGCACCATTAGAAGGGAATGGAGTAATATTTTACCAGACTGAAAATGTTCTATAAGAACATAATCAAATTTTCAAAATTGATTATCACACAGAAAGTAGTCTGGTTACTTTTCTCTTTTTAATCATTTCATATGAAACATATTTCCAAAATGTTTACTAGGCAATGTTTGTTTATAATACAATGACATTAGTAATGAGCTTAATGAATGTACTAACTGCACAGTGGGTCCATAGACCACGATTATGGAACATAGTCTTTTATTTAATGCTGGTTATTTCATTTTGAAGAGGAACTTTCACAGCATGCTCTCCTCTTAATGTTTAAACCTTCTACTCTCAATATGTAGGAAAACTGAGCAAATTAAAATGTAGCATTCTTAGACTACTCAAAAGGATCGGAATCATTGAAATTTACAATCTCCTGTTAAAACTTTGCTCTTGGGCTTAATCCCTTGCTCATCTATATTTTTTTTCCTTCTGTCCTTTTTATACTCAAAAATTGTGGGTTTCATTCAAGCTGTTTTCTTAGGCCAAGAGTGACAGAAGTATTTTGATACAAATTTCTATGGCAAACTCCCCGTGGTCCCTCAGGATTTAATATGTTTGTCAATTTTTTTCCCCATGCAGCAAGAGCCTTCTGCATTACTCTGAATCATCAGTTTTCCTGACTCCTCTGAAAGCAGCTCTGTCAATCTGTCAGCTTCCCAGGGACAGACATACCCCGTTATCCTGCAGGATAGCAATTTGCAGGAGAGTATCTGGGGGTGCTTAGCAAGCAAAGACTTTCTGAAGTGCTCCTTTGTCTTATCCACTCCTTTGAATTCCTTCTTATCACAAGTGATATTAAGGCGAAATGCAAATAAAATGATTTATTCACAGTATCCAGAATAAGCAGCCATTTACATATGGTTATGGAAACAGGTGAAGAAGGGAGGAAAAAACCCATGTTTGATCTAATTACTTGAAGTGAGAAAATGAGAAACATCTTACCTATCCCTTCTCTCTTCCTCTCCCCAACTCTGAACCCTCTCCTGGTTGATTACGTTAGCTGTTATAAATAGTCTCTTATTTCAAATTACACACAAAAGAGAGATGATATAAACTTTTCTGTATAAATGTTACATTTAGTTCTTATCTAGGAGATAGTCTGGTCTCTTTTATCATCCATAGGAGGTATTGTTTCAGTTCTTTGGTAATGCAAATAGCCTTATTGTTAGACCAGTTGTCCCTTCTTGTATTTTAATTGAGTTGTTTCCTTACTTATATTTGGCTATAAATTCTCCTTCCACCAGTGGTGACCTGCAGCTCTGGCTCCACAAGATGCAGTGAATTTCCATTTGACTTCACTGTCCTGTCCTCCTCACACTGAGTTTGTGCCAGCTCTGGCTCTTCTCTCTCTTTTCTATGAGCAGTTTAATTCAGTAAAATGAATCACAGATGCCTCAGCTGTGTGTTGGTGGGGGTCATTCATTTTAATCAATTAGATCAGATCACAGAAATTCTAGCAGGAATCAAAGCACATGAGGAGTGGCAATGAGTTAATAGTCCTCTACCATTGTGTTTCAATATATCTATATCAAATATAGATATTTCTATACATATGTACAGAATATATAATACATACAGAGACAATATATACACACACACACATTGTCTTCAGGTATGTGCTGCAGCCATCATAATTCATCCCTTTCTAAGCTTCTTCCTGTTATTTTGTTGCAAAAGATGGTCCTTGAAAGTTCTTGTTTTGACATGTATCTCCATGATGTGTATCTAAAATATAGATATTTTAGCTGAGAGGATTTCAAAATATTTAGTTAGTTCTAAATTGAAAATTAGGGTACAGTCTTCTCTCTTCAGCTCCGAACTCAGAGTCCTGTTTTGGCAACTATAAAACCTATCACCGTCTCTTGATAAGGCAATAGAGACTTCAAAGGATGTTCTGCTTCTATATCTGACATACTTACTATAAATAAGGAAAACATTACTCCTTCAAGATTAAATGAAAACAGAATGCCTTATTACTTGTATAAACAGTAGATTAGTGTCTGTGTGAGGAAATTATGGATTAAGAATCAAAATTTAAATGATTTAAAGTAGTTATTTCCACACGTGAAAAAAGTTCATCTATTCCACACAGTAATCACCAGTAAGCTATCTTGGATCCTGCTGCAGCCAGGGTGCCTTCAGAGCTAGGAGAATAGCTGAGATGTTTTCATTCTTTCTCATGAGAAGCAGTATTTATTAGCAGAGGTGTAGTATGTTACTAACATAACTGTAAAGCTCTCAAAACCTGGGCCTGTAGTTCTTTAGGTTGGTGTAGCAGGCAGCACACACAGGAATTGCCTGGAAGTCTGCCTCTTTTTTCATACTACTTTGACCTTTTGTGTGAGTTACAGATCTGCCTGCTGTACCAATTCAAGTGGCAATCTGCCCCTTTCAGCAGTAATCATGTCCACCTTTCACACACAGCTTGGTGCTTAACTAGAACTAGTGCCCATAATCCTTATTTCGCCTTTCTTAAAACCTGAGGTTTGGTTTCCTGTGTGGTAACTGACACAGCAGAGAGTCCCATTATGAAATTTTGTTGGAATTGAATATGCTTACTTTTTGCTGAATGATTTGACATACGCATGCACACACAATCTCAGAAGATTGCTTTTCTTTAATGAAGGAAATAGTAATTTGGAAATAAAAGTTTTGACCATAAAACAGATAGATGTAGTGGGAAAAACACCCACATTTCTCCCAGGATAATAGGTACTTAACTAGTAAATAAATGAAACTAGATGACATTGAATCACTGTCATTGTATACAATTGTATAATACATTGTAAACAGCACAATATATTCTAGCTATCTTATTTTTTTTCCCTTTTAAGTAGAGTACACTTGAATTTTTCCATTATTCATATTAGATTCTTTTTTTTTCTTCCTTTCCCAGGTTGACGGGTATGAATTTACCTTCTCCTGTTATCAGCAGTAAGAACTGGTTACGACTCCATTTTACGTCTGACAGTAACCACCGACGAAAGGGATTTAATGCTCAGTTCCAAGGTAGGAAAGTATAAAAGTGCAGCAAGAAAAGACCTTTACCTTTAAGCATTGCTAAAGTGATGGTAACATTTTAAATTTATTTTTAAATAGCAGGGATGTATGAGCTGGCTCATACTACTATTGCTCTTACACTGAGAAACTGTGATCCTTGTATGATCAGGCATCTCTAGGGATTTACTTTTGTAAAAAGTGTCTGTGTTTCACATTGCAGTTTGCTCTAAATATGTATTTGTTTGCTCACATTTTCTATATTAAATTGCTTTGCATTCAGTCTGATCTTGGCTTTAAAAACATGCCTGGAATGCAACTTGCAGAAAGTCAATTCCACATAAAGGCATGCCCCTATCCAAATATTGTCTTCCTTCATTACTCAAAATCTAACTCTTATCCAGAAGCGACATTCATCATTTGGAAATTTAACTCATCCCTAGCGTAGCACAAATCATATTTCAAGCTCCTGCATAGATTTGCATATAAAAGTTTAAAAGAAGACAAGATGTCAGTGTCGCTCTCAGTTGCTGCTTATGTTCACCTAGATACTCATTAAAATGCAATTTTTTAGAATGGAATCTTTACTGATTTTTGTACTTCGTAAATCATTTGTCAAGATCAAAGTTATGTTGAAAATAGAGCTTCTTAATTTGCCTGTGCATTTAAACTCTGTGCTTACATAAGCTCTTTCAATCATTTTACCCCACACACCATCAAATCATTTATGGGTATAGACCTTCCTTTTTTCTTGAAACTCTAGGGCCTGTATCACTTTAGAAATAACAAATAGGCTGCAGCAACTCTGTGTTTCTGATGACTGTGACACACACATACAATTGTTATAAAAACCTTTAACATCCATAATTTCTTTTTTATTAACAAAAAGAAGACAATTTTAGTAAAAATAGAAAACTGTGAAATTCGATTTTATCTTGGCAAGTCAACAAGAATGTGTATTCTGTACTTACAACTTATTTTTGCAACGTTTGTTTATGTGGATACATATATAATACCACTATAAGTGACTATGAATTTAAATGCACTGCTTATCTTAACTTTGTGTCTTCAGCCTATTAACCGGAGATTGTAAAACCAATGTGGCATCTTGCTAATGCACCAGAAACTAAAAGTCAACACTGTAACAAGGAAAGTCTGAGATTGTGTAACCAACACTGGAAAATACTTTTTTTGGTTCTTTTTCAATATATATTATCTCTAGCTAAATACTCACCATGGAATTAAAGCTTTAGGGAAATATCTAGAGAGATCATTATTTCAGATGAACATATGTTGCTTTGCATAATACATCAGATATTGGGTGAAGGGTAAACTTGACTCATGTAGAAGATGGCTCATGAACAACAAGTGGAAGTTACAATTCAGATTCATACAGTTATGTAAATTTCCCTTCTTAGTTTAAATTATTCTTTTAAAATACAAGTTTACACAAATTACTGTATTAAATACAAAGATACTGGAATTGCACAAGTCACAGCTTCTGATCTTATCTGAATCAATGCAATTAAATACATTCTTATGTTAGTGATATAAACTTTGTTAAAACCTAGGAGACAGTCTGTCAAAACACATAGAATGAAACTTCAGAGTGATATCAAAATCTGGTTAATCTAATATCTTCGTTAATTCCTTTTTGTTATACAGCATTAGTAATTCTTTCTGTTACATGCATATTTGAGAACTAGGAGATAATTCCAGATTTTATTTTATACAGAATTTACATCTAGAGAAGCTAGTAGTACCACAAATCACAGAATAGCAGAGGTTGGAAGGGACCTCTGAAGCTCATTTAGCCAAGTGCCCTCCTCAGAGCAGGTTCAGCTAGAGGAGGCTGCTCAGGACTATTTCCAGGAGGGTTTTGAATTCCTCGAAGGTCAGAAACTCCATGACCTCTCAGGGCAACCTGTGCCAGTGTTTACCCTTATAGTAAAAAAGCTTTCACTTATTTTAAGCATAATTTCCCGTGCTTCAAATTAGGCTTATTGCTTCATGCCTTGTAAGCAGATATCATTGTGAAGAGTCTGGCTCCATCTTCTTTACACCTCCTCATCTCATCAGGTATTAATACATACCAATAAGATCCTTCCCAAGCCTTCTCTTCTCCAGGCTAAAATATTCCAGCCCTCTCAGCCTCTCCCTTTTTGTTTTCAGAAACTTATTTCTGGAACAGGCTTCCCAGAGAGCTTCTGGAGTCTCTTTCTCTGGAGATCCTCAAAACCTGCCTGATGTGCTCCTGCCCAGCCTGCTCTAGGTGAACCTACTTTGGCAGGGAGGTTGCACTAGATGATCTCCAAAGATCTTTCAGCCCCTACAATTCTGTGATTCTGTAAAATTCAACAACTTTGACAGATATTTCTGTCTTAGCTGCTTTTCTCATGCAGAATAATTTTTTGAGCTTATCATGAAAAAAAAAAAAAAAAGAAAAAAGTAAAATTTTCTGTGAAATAGGGGTCCTTGTATTTTGGCAGAAAACCCTGGCTGGACTTGAGGTAAGCTTCTAGCAGAAGCCACCTCTGTAACTCCTCCCTGCTACCAAAATGTTGCGACATAAACCCGATACACAAATATAGTTATTTTTATATTTTTAATGTCAATCTATTTGCTTTGATCTCACATATCTCATGTCATTTCCTTGGGAGTTAGGTTAGGAAAGACCTCCCTCAGTCCTGGAAGTCACTGCAGGTAATGATCTCTCCCCATGGTCTATTGTACAAGAGTTATTCAGGGTTTCCTTTCCTTTCCTGCTTCTGGCCCTACTCACAGTCTGTATTGTTTGGCCAAATGTGAAGGAATGCCTATTTAATATGCACCTCAGACCTCTTGTTTCATTAGTATAAAAGCTTCTTTTGAATTTTTTGCCTTTTAAAAAGTGGCTTTTTAATAATAAATTTAATCACTTCTATGGTAGAAAAAGCATATAATAATGAACTATAGACTTAATGAATTTAAGTTACGAACTGATGGAGGCTAGAACTGCACAGGTTTAACTCAGTTTTAGATGGATGAAAGATTGATTGAAGTAGATTAAATTGACCTTTTTTCCTATTCTGCTTTGGCCTGTCTTTACAAGTGAGAGATTTAATTTTGAGGCTCTTAATTTTGCTTCCAAAAAGTAGCAATTGTTGAACTAGTTGAAAATGAAATAGTACCTATTGTTACTTACTCTTTTGAGACCCTACATACTGCTCTAGTTGGAAACAAGGCTCTTGGCTCCTGCAGACTAAAAAATGCTTCATTTGTTGAAGTTTATCAGATTTACTTTAAAATAATCCAAGATACTATTTAATAACAGTATTAGACAGCCAATCCTCTTCTTATTTCATTTCTATATCTAGTTGTGAGATTGTGTGAGTTACAAAAAAAACAAACAACAAAAAACCTAATCAAAAATCCCCAAGCAACCCACACCAGGAGCTCTGGGCCACGGTCTGACCCTGGTTGCTGCAGTTGGATCCCTACACACACACAAGCACAGAGAATAGAGTTCCTCACCCAGGAGAAGAATTAGAAATTGAGCTCCTGGTGTGAGTTGTCTCCCAGCTCCTGCAGCTTCACATCACCTGGGACAGCCCCGAGGAGGTCAAGGTAGAGGTTGTGCCTCTACATTGGGTACTGATATTCCCTTGCTTGCCTAGGACTCTCTGGGTTTCTTCTGGGCTTGTGGAGAGGGACCTATGGTAGGCTGATGACACCTGTGATGATCCTAGGAGGAGCCAAGGCAAGGTGGTATTTGTCTCTCCCTTCAACCATCATCTCTGTGTGCTCCTTGGTGTGTGCACAGGTGAGCTTTTTATCACTTAACATCTAAATTGCTTTTCTAAAGCAAGTCAGTATGGGAGCCAGCACAACATACCTCTTGAAGCAACAACTGGATAAGAGTCTTTTTTTTTTTCCTTTTCCTAGTAAGTATCAGATTATCAGACTTTTTCTACAGGTAGCATACAGATATTTTTTTTTCACTCATTTCAAATTTACAGCATGTTTGTCATCATTTCTTCATAGTTCTATTATTGCTGTAACGTGGACTTTTCCAATCAGACAAAATCAATACTAGCAAACAGCCAATTTAATTTTCTTGTCTTTGTTTTTGAACAGGCAAACAAAATTATCATAACTTATTTTATTAAAATATTGGAACTACTAATTAGATTTTAAACTATGCATAGTTAATTTATTTCTTCAGCAAATTTTTCAAATTTAGATCTAACTTGAATTTTTGCTTTATTTAGTGCCCACTTTTTTGACGAGGTGAAGAAAAACAGCTCACTAACATAAAAATTAAAGCAGTGTATCAGAATTACGTGCTTGAATGCATTAACTAAATGTAGTTTTAAAATGTTTAGTAAGCTGAATGTATAAATTAAACAATGTAGGATAAAAGGTATACCTAACTGCTGGATGTTTGGATTGCCCTTTCAGCCATATTTATTGTTCAGTCTTCCATCAGGCCAGAGTAGAAGATTAAAGAAAATTTTAAAAATATCAAAATGAATGGGTACAGAATGAAGGGTTTGTTTTATTTTTTTTCTCCTCCCTGCCTTCCCTACCCCCTCGTTACTTTGTTTTGGGTTTTGATCTTTTGATGATGATTTCATCAATAAAAATAGTTATGCCTCAATTTCCCAGTGAACCTGGGGAATTCTTTTTATACTTTGAGAATGTCTAGGCAAGAGACCTAGTTGAAATGGCCCTGAAAACCACTGTAACAACTTCCAGTGCAGTTGCCTGCTTTGCCTTGTCTGCTTTATCTCAGCAATGTCCATCTCCTGGAGATCAACGCTCCCAGTGGATGTGACTGGACTCAGCTCTTGTTCTGCCTTGTTCTGTGGTGGCTTTGTGACAGAGAAAAAGATGTTACATTCACTCAGTTATGAGCTTCTTTTTTAATCCATCTCCCCTCACCTGTGCTGATATTTTCAGTGGGAGTTGCAGATGATTTGTCTTGTGCTGGTGCTTTGTAAATGCATTAATTCCCCAGAGGTGAAGTACTATTAACATTCTCACTGTGAGATGAAAACCTAGCACTTTACAGCAACAAAGCTTATCAATGTACACAGAATGACTTAAAAAGGTGTGATAATGAATCCCCAGCTTTTGCATATTTATAGCAGGCGTATTCTGCTTGTTTAGTTTTCGCTTCCAAAGCAATAGAAGAAGGTTGTTTTAATATCTTCTGGTTTTCATTTTGAGAGAAAAAAAAACACAATACATTCTATACTAACTAAAACTAATCTTCTTTAGTTAAATATTTATTGTAAAATTCCTAGAAAGAGAATAAGAAAGTTTCCAAAGCAAAATTTGATTGATGGATGTGTTCCGCTTTTACAGTAACTGTAAGATCTCTGTTCTAAAGTTTTTTAAATTAAGTATGCTAGTTTTGGCAAGATATCAGAGATGTTCAAGGGGGTATTAGATGACTTCTGGTACGTAATGACCAAAACACCTATCTGCTGTGTTTGACTACCTTCAAGAATTCAGGATTTAACAAACAGATATTGCTGAAGTCAAACAATGAATATAATAGAGGCTGCTGAAATAAATGTGTACTAATGGAAAACCATGAGTGAAATAATGTAAAAGCAACTGCCAAGTACTACTTTCAATGAATTTTTGTAATTCAGTGAGTCTGAATGTAAGTGCATTTCTATCTTTCCTACACATTCTTTAAAACTTTAGAAATGGTACTTGAAATATGTGAAAATAATTTGTGGTATTTCCTTGATGCGTGGTACTTTTAGTCAAGGGTTTAAATTATAATTGCCTATTGGACTTAATTTAGAAAATGAAATTAGTAAAAGCAATTGATAAAATCAAAAAGCCAGATGAAACTGTTACTTTCTATCTCTTACGTGATACTGAATATAATTTCCCATTAAAAAGTACTGAGAGAATAATTTCTATTCTGTTAAGTATTATTACCAAGAAAGTAATCCAGTCTTGATCTGAAAACATCAACAAGTAGATAATCCACCATCTCTCTTGACCATTCTTCTCTGTGGTTGGTACAACCACTGTTAGTTATGTAGTTCTGTCTTCTTGGCTGTATCAGTCTGGTTTGACCTTTCTGTCTTCAGTAATGCTGTTTTCCTTCAGCACAGTAAAAAGCCTTTTGTTAACCTTTTTGAAGCACCAAGTCATGTCTCTAGACAAACTAAGGATGTTGAGCTCTTTAAATCTCTTGCTGGAAGAAATTTTCACCAGTTACTGCATTTTTATTGTGAGTTGGTGTTATCTGAAACTTCCAGTGACCACTTACATGATTTTAGCTGTCTTAAAATATAGACTAACAAGTACTGGATCTATAGCTAAAACTACATTTAACTTCTTTCCAAATGCATTTATTTTTTTTCTACTGCTGTGGGTTTTGGTGTTGTTTGGTTTTTGGTTTTTTTTTGGTTTAAATAACCCCACATGAACATTTAGGAAATTAATTAGCTAAGTCACGTTAAACGACACAATATACCTTAGGGGTATAAATATTTTTTCTTAGCTATTAGTATGCCTGTCATGGCATACTTGCCTGGTCTTTCACATTGTATGTTTCTTCCTCATTGTGATACTGTAATTGGGGATTTCCCCAAATCCTATCAGTGCGGTCATTGCAGTATTGGAAAGTCATTTACTTTGGGAGTCTTTTATTTTTACTTGTTTAGATTTGAGTAAGAGTATATTAAACTATTTTGCCATAACTTTTGTTTAGTATAATTGATTTACATTTCAAGGAAACTTGTTCAGCTACATGGCAAAATCTGTACAAGTCTACAATAAGATAAGTTCCCAGAGAATTTTTGCTTATGAAGTAGGAAGGAATAAATCTTTTTTTCTATAAAACTAAGATTCTTTTGTCCTAAGCTTCATATGTGACTGTTGATTATGAATGGATCTGTTTTGGAAATTAACTTAAACCCTCTTTTCCAGTGTGATTTTCAATCTGTATGAAAACTTGGGTCCCATAATGTATCTTACATTAACACCCGAGAGTATAAAATACCCGACACCGTTAATCACTGGCCTGTGTTTTCCCATTTCTAAATTTAGGTTGTTTGTTCAAACCTAAGAATTTCCATCCAATAAAAACTATAATAATGAAATTAATATTTGACATCTTCCCACACATTAAATATATATTTAGCCTCTCTGAAGGAAGCTTTGATTTTTTTGCATGTATACTTTTGTCCCTGTACTAAAATTATAATATATCTGGTATTAGCTTAATATTAGCCTATAACAAGTGATAAGGAAAGAGCAGGAGAAAACATTCAAACTGTTTCCTTGTGAATGTGGCACGTAGAACCTCTAAGAGCTAGGTGTTTAATACAGCTGCTTCTCTAATATCTCTTTAAAATTTATAATCAAAGTAATTTGGCATATATATTGAGTTCAGCACATCCTTAAGATAAAACTGGCTGTTCCTCCCATTTTTTGAGCCTTGAAACTTTTTCTTTTTCAGTGTTTAACAATAAATTCAAGGATTATTTTTAAATGTACATTCTTAAGAGAGATTGACCATCTTGTCTGTTCCTTTGTCTCAGAATTTAAAGCAAACCCCACAATTTTACTTAGAGTGAAGAAAAGAATATAAGTATCTAAAGCAACCATACTTACCAGGAGTACAGAAGAATTAGATCCTAGGATAAAGGTCTGTCCTCAAGACTCTTATTCCAAAGTTTAGGTAGAATTTCTCAGTGTCGACGCAGCCATTCATTCTTCAGCTCTTGTTTGTGTTACACTTATTCAATACTAGGTCTTCCACAGTTCTTGTTCTAAGGCACCACTGTCTCAAGGCTGCCCAACTTTTAAGACAAGTGTTATCTATGTTGTTCTGATGTTATGAAACTGACGCATCTTTCATAAACTTCATATTTTTCAATGCAAAAATATACATTTGGAAACTGTTGAAGAAACTGTAGGTTTCACTAATGTCTAAACCAGCTAGTAGCAATAGGGATGGAGCAGCAGAACATGGACCTAAGAATTTAAAATCCACAAGTGATGGAGATAGCAAATTATATGGTGTGTTGGAGATATGCAGGTTTCAAGGAAACATGCATAATCTACATGCAATCACAAAACCAATTAGACTCGTTATTTTAATTTTGGCACAGAATGAAAGCATTCACTTGGTCAGTTTTTGCATGGGAAGAAATTGGAGACGTCAAATAGTCTGGTAGTAGACATTTGCAGTCTCTTCATTATCTACTTTGCAACAGAAGAGTCCATTCAAGCTCAGCTGTGTGATGGATGATAGTCAAATATTAAGAGAAGAGCTGTGTTTTAGAGATGTTTTCTGTCCAAGTTGCCATTCTCATTTCTCTACGAAACCTAAAAAGACAGTCAAATACTGACTTAAGAATAGCTTTTCCTGATGAACATTTTGATCACCCCACTGAGTGTCCCTATGGAGATGTTCATGGAGGAGAACCCTAAATCAGCATTTGACACTGTAGCTAAAAGACTATAGTTGAAGTGGCATTCAAACAAGGAATTGAGTGGACCTCATTTTGTGATTTATTTTTAGAGACAATCCCCATGAACTACTACTCAGTCTGTTCTGTGATAGTGTATATTCATAGTGCAAAAACTGTGGTGATACTGTTTTCCAGAGCTGTGGAGGATATTGAAGACTTGATGCCTGCTGAACTTGTTTTATGATGATACATCATATATTGATAGCAAAACAGAGCTAAGGCAGTCTGTCGGGGCGAGGGGCCAGCTTAGTGACATGCAGAAGGTTAATGGGAAACAAGTGGCTGTGCTTCTTTTTAAACCTGCAGATCCTGTGTCAGCTTATGAGAAAGATTTGTGTAAAAATCTATTGTGACACCAGTTTGTCTTGGGGCTGTAGCATTTGTTCACCTGCGCTGCACGCAGAGATTTCCAGCGCAGGGAGCAGGTGGAAGGTCTGAGGGTGACAGGCAGTGCTGGGCTGGATTGATGTAGCAAGGAAGCCAACTCATCATGAACCTACAGCTTTTACAGGTAGCCATAGAGCAGAAACATCTATGCCTGCTGTGAAGCTCTCTGGAGTTAGAATACTGATTAGTAGGGAAGATTTTGAAAGGGGTTAGTGAGGGAAACGCTGGGGTAGTGTATCAGACAGAATACTCTTCAGGCAGGGAATGCAGAAACAGCAGAGGGTTGGTTGGTACCAGTGAGGTGGTTTAAACGAGACATCCTGTGGAAAACAGCACATCCTGTGGAAACTCAAGAAGTGGATAGCCATGAGGCAAAGATTTTGAGGATCCTTGTAAGTTAAGTCCGGGGACTTCTTTTATCAATGAATTCATTTTAGAGTTCACTTCATGTGAATGGTGAGATTGACAATGATTGTGTTTTCCTATTCTCACGAATACTAAAACTTTTAGGAAGAATTCATGGTACAACAAGCCAAAGGGAAGCAGAATAAAACTTAGAGATAGCTAACTGGTCCCATGTGATTTTCAGTGATAAGAAAAAAATGTTTTATCTATAAGCAGAATCCCGAAAGAATACTGATGCTGCCAAATGTGGAATTGTACATCATTTCTTCCTGGGCCAAAAAAATGGTAGTACTCCTCTAACTGTGTCTTTGGAGAAGAACCCAGAAAGACTGAGGCACTAAGGGCAAAACAAACAGGGCATTTGATTGGCCTCTGCAATCGGAATTAAGAAAACACTTTATGTCCAAATATGAGTACTCAACTTGAAGGAAATCAGAGCAATGAAACTAAAGCAAAATGAAATGGATGAATTTGCACCGTACTGAGCTGAATTTGCTAAGTCCCTTCAAGGATAATTCTATGAATGTTATTGCAAATATATCACAGTTTCTTACTGAACTCTGCAAAATATGTAAAGCTACATTTCAATCTTTGTAATAGATATTTGTCTTCTACTCTCAAAGGACAAAATACTAATTTTAAAAATATACAAATATTATTTTTTTTCCTATACTGTAGCTAAAGCAGAGAACTGTTTAAATACATTCCTTATAGTGACACTGGGCTTCAGGCTGGACAGGAAAGGCCCCTGTCACCAGCTACTGGTCAACGTGCTTGTCCTCTTCACCTTCAAATATCTTTACTTGGGAAAAATCTGCAGTGAAAGGCAGCCAAGAGCTGAACTCAGCAGAGCAGCAGCAGAAGCAGCTTGAGGAAGTACCAGCGGATGATGTCAGAATATTTTAGCTTTGAGTGGTAGCCAGTATTTGAGGCCTTGCAGGTTATTTCATGTGGGAAGAAAAATTGGCAAGATACTCATATAGTTGGGTAATTAGGAAAAAAATGTAACGTCATCCAAGATTTACATGAGGACTGTCACAAAGAATGTGCTAGGAACAAACAGCAAGTGTCAACTTTCTTCTTATGGAGTCACATAAGAGTATTCTCAAGGTATAAAAGTTTATTAGATCTAAAAGAGGGTAAATTAGATCAAGCATAATACACTGTTAACTGAGCTGTGCTTCTAGTATCATATCTGCCTTTGATATGACCACTGGACTGCCCAACATTACCTGTTTGCACACATGCACTTAAATGTGGGTGAAATCAGTGAATTTCATACGTTAGAAATCTTAGAAAACCCCACCAAGGTCCAGCCACTTACTGTTTCTCAGCCAGATGACTTCTTGTTATGAGCTACTATTATGAAATAATAGAAAATAGGTTTAAAAAATATCTTGATAAGCTACCCCTGTATTAAAGAGAAGCCAAGTATATTTGACTTTGGTTTCAGACCTTAATTTAACACGTTCTTTAAAACTTAATTCTTACAATTCCACAGCTTCTCTGGAAAATTTATTCTAGGGCTTCATCACCCTTCCTGATAAAATGCTTTTTTCTTGTGTAACTGAAGTTTCCTTAGCTAGAGGTAAAGATTACATGTTCTTATTCTTATTCATTGCCTTAATGCAACTGCGGAGGGTATCTTTCTTCTTGCAGTTCCCATTTAATGTTTAAAAGTATCATAACTCAAAACCTCTCTAGATTAAATTATTGTTCAGTTATAGCCTACAAATAGACAATTAGTTGTGCTTCATACCATCTTCACTTTCAGTTCACTTTTCCATATTTTTCTTCTGGCTAATTTCTATCCTATTCTCCCCTAAGCAAAATTATACAGCCAGAGAATAAGACTAGAAAATCTTGATGCCAAAGACTACCTTTGTAGGTACTGCCTTCCATTTGTACAGCATTTGGCTCATTCATGATCAGTCAAACTATACTAAAAAAGTATTGTTTTTTTTAAAAAAAAGTATTTCTTCTACTTTAAGTTCATAGCCACCTTGAAAACACATTACAAATATAGACTTTTTGTACTGTAATACAGCTGGCCTGGTTTGAAATTAATCTTCAACCACAAATTACAAGTTCTCTACAAAACCTTGCATATCAGATATAAAGAACCCAATTTAAAACAAAACAAAACCTATTAAAAAAAAAAAAAGCTTCACAAGTGGGAGAGCTGGGTCTAAAAAGTGACTGCCTCATACCTTCAGATTATCTTTGGAATTATTAGTTAATTAGTAGTTAATAAGATCAGAGAAGGAAAATGTGTTCTTCAAGGAAGTCAACAATCTGACTTTTACCTTTTTAAGAGAAGTTTCTTTGGATAATTTGAGGTGGCTTTTTTACAGTAGTTTTACATTTAAGTGGTAATTTATGGACATGTAGGAAGTACATGTAGCTATTTATTATAATATTCTTTAAACTACTTTTTTTGAATTTTAGTTGTTATTTTAGTCTTTATCTAATATTTTCTTTGAGTTCACACAAGCTGATGATGGAAGGAAAAACAAAGGTATTAGAGCTTTTTCCCAGATAGTCCCAGCAGGCAATGTGCTCTGAGAAAACCCAAACTCTCCTACATCTTAGAGGACTCAGAGCTCTCAATACTCCGAAGGGCCTCTCTTAGTATATTTTCAAATATATCTTCAAATAAGAATTAACTGCTTCATGAATACAAAAAGATAATAAGTCAGTAAGAAGTATGTCAGAATATATTAATATATTCTGACAGAAATATATTCTCTCAGAAAAATTGATTTCCTCCCTTGAAATTGTACTTGAAGAACTGGTATATGTTAAAAATAAAATTGTTAGCTTCCAACTTCCTCTTGTTTTAAATGAGTGGTTCATTCAAAAACATCTTCCAATGTCAGCGAAAAACTGTTAATACATTGAATTTTCTTGAGAATGCTTTGAGTAGATTTCAGATAGGATGTCATTATTTTCAAGGTGCATGTAGACTTTCCTTAAAAAGAAAAAAGTCTCTGTTATCTTCAAATCAAACAAAACCCCCAGATGAACCATCTTTGCTCTAAAATATTGTGTAATGTTTAAACCATGTAATTCAATGGATTCATGAAGAATTAAAATGAAAGAGTCATCAGAGATTTAAATTACCAAGTTTCCTTTTGGAATGATACTGATTATGCCAGGGTTAAAAATTTGTGCATAGCTGTTTCGGGTTAGTAGTCATAAATAGTTGGGGTAATGCTTCCCAAACTGCTTATACACACAAAACTTGATTCTCTGTGACTTTGTATTTTGTGCAGTTATTTGCACTTATTAAATATATATATTTAAAAAAAATATACATGTGCAGAGAGTATTTGAAAGACTAACTGCTTCATGCTTTTATTTAGTCACATGCAATTGTTAAAAATACTGTTTTAAACTATCATGAAAAAGCAAACCTTTAGATTTAATTTCTTGAGCATTTTGGTGTATACCCGAGGTTGGAAGGGCACTTTTCAAAGAACCAGTCTGGGGAAAAAAAACTGTAGAAAATAAACATAATTTTAAAACATTCATTATTGTGTGAATTGTAGGAAACCACCCCTGCTGTAACGAGCTGCTGTGTATAATATACTTTTACAATAGTAGCAGCAGTAGAGCAATTTTTTGTGACTTACTCTCTCTTAGAAATGAATGTAAGCAGAATAAAAGTGAGATTTATTTTTTTTTCCTTTTGAATTACATAGAGGTAGGAATGTAGAGAAAGCATAGAATACTCAAGTGCCTCATAGTCCCAGAAAATAAAGCTGATGCTACCGGTGACTGTTTTCACTTTCAAAAATAGCAAATTCAAGTGTCTTTTAACATTTCAAGGTGCACTTAAAGTGCACTATTTCTAAAAAGTCAAGCTAGAAATATATGAGTTCTGGGAATATAAAAATATTTGTACTTCTCTGAGACAAAGAAGAAGAAAAAGATGATTATGCATATTTGGGTGTGATTCAGCCTTAATGAAATACGCTGATGAATAAATTTTTCAAGTCATAAGACATCCCAGTTTATTTTGAACACTTTAAATGCTTCTTCAAATCTTCTCCCTAATAATAAAAGTTCATTGAGTTCCAATGCTCAGTTCTGCCCTCCTTCCTGAATGGGTATCTCATCTCCAAAAGAGTCTTGAAGTTATGATTAACAGAAAAGGTGAAGTGAGTTAATTCAGTTCGCTTGGCTGAGCGTCTGAGAGAAGACAGCAGAAAGCTATGAAAATTTTAAAAAGCAATCACTTAAAAGGTGGAATGTGCTGTTCATATATGACATTATTAACATAAACTCATTCCTCTTTTTGTGCTAATACATGGCAAATCACCTTTGAAATCAGGAAAACCTTTTTAATGAAAGATAAATCATGAAGTAGAAAAGATGTATCTCGGAAAAGGTATTCAAGTGGGATTTAAACGGTAATAAAAACTGCAATTTAGGGTATTCCTTCAGTGTTACAGAAGGGATTGAACTGGGTCGCTCAAACCACAGTGTTCAGTGGTCTCTATTTCAGAGAATGACAGTATTTTAAAGACTACGCTGGCTTAATTCTTTTTTAAAATAGAGGAAAATACTATGCAGGCCTCATGTTAAAATGTATATACAGAAGTATAATAGAGGCAGAAATTTGGTATTTATGTCTCAAACTAGCCCATTTAAGCTCATTGATCCCTATGTCTCACAGATACCTACGTTTGACTGTTAAAGTTCTCCAGACATAAAAGCTCATGTCACCTAATGTTACTGTCTAAAATGTAGAGACCTAGCTTGAGCAAGTGTTATAAGTTTCTGTTATATTTTATGGAGGCAAAAAGGCATTTCTGGAGGATGATTCATTGTGCCTATCTTAGAAAAGGATTGATTTCTCCCTTGAGGTAGCTATTTCTCTTCATAAAACGTACATTTTAGATGACTGATCTTAAGTATTGTGATTCCCCTATCTAATGTTCTTTCAAAGAGATACAGAATGCCTTTTTCTTGACATGTGAAAAACTCCAAGGATGGAAAGTAAAGGACCTATTTCAATGCTTGACTGTCCTAATAGTGAAAAAGTTTTTCATATATCATGTCAGAACCTCTCTTGTTTCAATTTATGTCCTCTGTATTTCAAATAAAGCTGATGGGTATCATTTTTCCCTATTCTCAAGAAGCATGCTTCAAGTATGTCTAACAAATGCCTTCAGTAATGAACTCTCACAAGGAATTGGAGTGATGATTGCTGCTTTCACCTTAAATGGGGTCACAGGACAGAGAGAAGGAGGAGACTATAGTTCTTTTCTCTGTCCACTCTGTAAAAATTCAGTGCTTTTACCACTCATCTGAGAATGTGAGCAATATGGGGTCTGAATCCTCCAAGAACTGCTCACATGTTTTACATGACACAGTTTTTAATAAATTGTGAAATTCCTGCTGGCAGAAGCTCCACAACTCCAGTCAATATCTGAAATATCCTTTACAAGAGTAGTGATGTTCATTTCCCATGAAGTATGGAGTAATTTTAATATACTGTTTATGCAGCCTAAGAAAACAGAACGGAAGATGGCACTTGATGGAAATTTTAGTACCTCAGCCTAGAACATAATCCTAAGAAAACCATATCCATGAGGTTTAACCTTCCAGAAGCCCTTGGGGACGTTAACCTTATTGTCTGCATTGATAGCTCTGTATGAGATGTTCCAGTCTTCGAAGAAAACACCACACTGCTATCAAATCCATTTCATCCTCCCATGCAACTACAATTGTGATTCAATCATCTTTCGTCATTTGAACACCTGTTTTCCAGGTTTAGACATAAATGTCTGTGCTTGCAACGTACATAGCACAAAAAGTACTTTCTGCAGTGCTTACCACTGTGCTTACCCAATTTTGGCGCTGAAAAAAATCCTGCTTCACTCTGGGGCTGCAAAAGTAGCAAAAGTCCAATGTAGAAACAAATACAATGAAATAATATTTAATCTGATATTTAAAGATACATTAACTTGCTGCTTCTACCGCTTTGCTTTGAAATATTTGCATACAGATCAGTGTATAGTAATCATAAAATTTATCCCACACACTAACAAAAAGCACAGCTGATAATCTGTGATATTAATTTAACATGAGGTATAAAGTACTGCCATTTTAAAAATGTTTGAGTTCGTTTTTTATTTCTGTTTGTATCTAGGATAAATGGCTGCATTTTAAGATTATTAACTACTTCAAGCTCTGGAATAGAAAAGTATTTAATATGAATCAGGAAAGGATTCATTTTTTTGTAATTTTTCATGTATCATGATATTGTTAGCATTCTGATACACAAAATCAAGCACGAGCTATTTTGCTATTGCTAAAGTTTTTTGCAAAGTAGTTTTGAATTACCCAGGCTTGTTTCACAATTATATTCTACATCTGATTTTATTTTCAATTGATCAAGTTGTTCCCAAGTCATGGAAGTAATTAAATTCCTGTGAACGTGTCCTTTATTTTTACCCATTTCTCCCAGCATTACTATTAAATCTCTACCCCATGCGTTCCTTAAAGTATATCTGCACCAGTTTCTTCTCATGTCTCTTCCTACTTTCTCCTGGTCCCTTGTATGGTGTCCTGGCTACTTAGTAGGGATAGGCTGGGAGTTTATCAGCTGTTAAGCTGGCTAAACAAAGAAAACAGATATTAAACCTCTCACACATCTGTTGTCACTAACCAAACTTTATCCCTTGGAGAGCTCTTACTCTTGTTTTAATTCAGTCAAAATTACCCTGTAGATTCAAAAGCAGTTATGTGAGCCAAAGAATGTAACATACTGTGATCCTATAACATTAATCTCCTTAGCAAACTCAACTAAAAGCATGTCTACTACTGAAGAGTGAATAAAATAAAAGCAGATGTGAATATCACATTTACAGCTTGTGCTCCATAGATATGTGTAGATATGTACTGTACGTGCCACGGAAGAAATAAGTTTTTAAAATGTTTAAATTCTGCAATTTAGAGTGTGATAATTATGGTTCTATGATTAATATTTTGCCATATGCAGTGGCAACTATAGAAAATCCATACATGATTAGACAGGTTTGTCTTTTTAGAAGCTTGGATTCAAAATATTGCAAATCCTGATAATATCTGTTTAAAAAGGGCATCTTCTGAAACACGATAAATGGTTGTGTTTTTGTAAAGATTATCACAGAAACTGCAGTGGTTTGAATCTGCTTGCAAGATTCCTACATAGCTTTGTATTGATGTAATGTATGATTTGGCTGCTATATGTCCTTTCTATAAGGTTTAATAATGAATTATCTTCTTTTTGTTTGCTTGTTTTCTCAGTGAAAAAAGCAATTGAACTGAAATCAAGAGGAGTCAAGATGCTACCCAGCAAAGACAGTAACCACAAAAATTCTGTCTGTAAGTTGTTTATACCATTACCTTTAGTGACTGCATATATATTTTGGAGTCCTATGAAATGTACAAATCAAAGAGAGAAGTGTTGGGAAGCTATGGTCATAAAGTGGTTATTATGCTTTCAATTGTCACTGAATTAGAACTCTGCTGGTAATACTGAGGGTGTAGAAAGCAGAATATGGTGTAATATCTGAAAAATATGGGTATGTAGGAAAAAAACCCATTTTATATATCATGATACTTTTGCATATCAGGATATTTAGAATTAAGAGACATAAGGCAAGTTAGCAAATCCAGGCAGAACAGTGCCATATAGAATTTATTAATTCAATACTGAAGGCAGTGAAGGTATCTTAGCATTTTGTGGATCTAAGTTTATATTTTCTGATCTTTTTTTTCCTCTCAGTTAATATCACAGCTCTAATTCTTCTCCCTCATTGCCACACTATGTCCTGGTGATGGCCTCTTTCCACTCCTGTGATATAGCACACTAGGGGTTAGGAACTTCTGTAATTCCCAGCTTCTCAAGAAAATGGAGATCCCAGCATCCCCTTCCCTTCATTGCAAGCTTAGTGCTCTCTGGAATGACATCTGTTTAGTCCCTCTACACCTTTTTCCCCAGATATAGTGTAAAGGTAAAATCAAGTTGCTATCTGTAGGTCTATAAGGACATGATTTTTTTTTGCTTTCCTTGAACAATTGGTAATCTGATTATTATTCTGAGAGCTCTTTCTCCATTAATCTTGAAACAAGAAAAATAAGTAGATAATAAGTAGGTAATCTTATATTTTGGAAAGCAGAGAGTCCCTTAACCCCCCAAAAGGGGGTAAGGCCCAGAAGGTAAGCCAGTGCTCACCCACAGTTCAGCAGAAGTGATGACCACTAACATGTAGTTGAATAAATAATTCTTCAAGTAATAACACTGAACTCAGTGGTGTAAATCCCGGGGTGTTTGCCTCATTGTGTGCTATTCTGCAAATAAAGGGAGAACTAGGGTCTTGAAGGCTGATGTGGGTGAATTGGGTGTCATTTGGTCTCTGTGTTTCTCTAGAGAATTGTTTAATGCAAAAAAGTGTGCTGATATGCTCACTGTGGCAAAAGAGGCATGACAGTTTTCTGCTTTAAATATTGCACATTGACAGTGTGGCACTCGAAAGGAACTTTTTATGCAAGGTGTAGCAGAAAAGGTTGATCCATCTCTTTGGTGTTTGTATCTGAATGGGTGATTATTTCATTATTTATAAGTTACTTCTGGGAGCTGTGTGATCTCTGCTTACGCTCAGAGCACATGCTGTCAGACACCACATTTAATTACAGAAAGTGGAAGTAAGACAGACTATGGAAGAAATTATTATAAGGCAGTCTGCTGTTTGCTTCAAACGTAATGTCTTTTTTCTTTTTTTTTTTCTTTGAGTTTCAACTTGTGAAACTTTATTATCTGCCTTTTCAACATAAATCTAAGAAGTGCATTTTTATTATTACCATTACTTTCACATATAGGAAGTTTATAAAAAAAATAAGATTAAAATATGAACAGGTGATTTTAATGTATTTTCCTTCTCTTTATAATGTAAGCCTTCAGTATTTAACCCTTTTTCTTGCTATTCATTATGTAGATGGAAAAAGTAATTGGGAATTCAGCTTCAGAGGACTGATAAGAATGGATATTACCATTTGAAGCCAATTAGCAACATCTCTAAAAAAAGTAAATTGAAGACTAACACCTCTCCCCATTTTAGTATGTTAGATCATTTTAATATTCTCTCCATATGTAACAGAAAGCTTACTTTTTAATTTTGGATCATGAGGGGTAGATTGAATGAGAATACCAGCATGGCAAAAGCTGGGAGGGCCCTGCAAAACCCCAAGATGTTCAGGTTTCCCACAGCTCTTCCTCCCAAGCACAACCTGAGAGCAGCTGCAGATACCATTTCACAGTGGCAGGAGACGTGACCAATGTACCCATAATTCCTTGTGGAATGCAGAATAGTATTTCAGTCAGGTACAGGGATATCTCACTCCTCTCCTCATGGACCTGCCTGGATTCCTGGATGCTTGCTTTCAATAGCTCTGCTGTCCTTTTTATGAAGAGTCAGGTAGCAAAGCATAGCTTTGGGATATAGATGCCTTGGTAGATTTGCCATAGGAAAAAAAAAATTATTATATATTGTGTCACTTCCCAGGGAAAGAATAGGCTTTTTGCTTTTTTTTTTTTTTCCTTCTGACGTTCTTTGATACACCTGAAGGAAACATATCAACTTCTTGCTTGCCATAATACTCTTGCCCCCTTAAGCAGTGGGCCAGATGCAGTTGAATCATGATTAATTTATGCAAAGAAGCGGGAAAAAGACGGGAAATATAATTGAACTAAAATATGGTCCTGGTTCATCCAAACTTTGCAGTTGACAAAGTTTTGAAACAGTAAACTGGGAGGAAGTAAATGGACAGGCAGTTCTGATGGTGACTTTTTCCCAGTTGGTCCTCATTAGTGCAGGAGCTGCCACAAACACTGGCCATATCCAATGGTAAGCATATTTCCCCTTGGGTGTCTGAAGCTGATCTCTCAGAGGAGCAAGGAGAGAGCTTTAGTTTATGAATCTCCTCAGGGGAAGTAAATCCAATTACATCTGGCTTGGTGTCTGTCTATTCAGTTGCAGGCTCAGTCTACTCACTTTTGTTCCCTTACTTAGTCATTCTGATATATTCCCAAAGGGAATTACTTGATCCATCATCACTCACTCTCATTCTAATATGGAATAAGCTTGCAGAGTTTGTATCCCTAATGCTTGTAACCCTTTTTCTAAAACTGCTCTGACTATAGTTTGCATTGTAACTGATTAGATAATAATTTGTTTTGATTGCTGGCTCTCGTCTGAAGGTGGGTTCATGGCCATATTCTTGCCCAGCAACTCTGTCCAAGGGTGACTACTACCTCTAAATATCTGGGCATTACCTCTACACCAGAGAGGTTGTACAGCGAGTATCCTGTACATCCAAGCCAAGGAGAGCCCTAAGGAAGTCGGCCATGAGGACTGACCATCAGTAGCCACCCACAGTCCTTTTCAAAGGCATGTTTTGTGGGCAAGTAGGAGAGCCTTGTAGTTTATCTTTTCAAGCCTAGCCTCTAGATACCATACATACCATGCAGTTACTGCTGGTTTTTCCACTGTGTCCATTCCTGTGGGTGGTAACGAGTGAGTTCATAACTTGATCTCTTCAGGACACCCGTTTAGAGAATATTGGGAAGGCAGGGCCATAACTGGCACCTCTCTGAATCTTTGACCCCTGTGTAGCCCCAGCAGCCCCTAATGCCCCCAGCCCTGGGGCTGCAGTCCCAGCCCAGCCTCCCGCTTCCAGGCCTCCTCACCAGTAGGAGGACAGAGAAGAGGAAGCTCATGTGAGGTGAGAGCCATCATATAAGGTGAAAAATCTGTCAGTGCAGTAATGCTGGAAGGGGAAGACAGCAGCATGAATGAAGTGTCTGGGAGAGCTGATTTCCCATCTTTGCTCTTGTTAAACTGCAGTGTGGATAGTGGCTCGAGCCACCCAACACAGCAAACTGCAGGGAACATCCACGTTCTGGAATAGCCACAAAGATTAACAGATAAAGTCTAAGTGATTCTTTAAAAAATATGGCATTCATATTGCACCATATTAACAGTTCATAGAAATTGCTGAATAGTGTGACTTAACCTTACTTTTCAAAGTATTTAGTGTGTGCACTATTGTTTTACAAAGTGAGAGGTCTGCAGGTAATCACTCTGTTAAAATCTCTTAAACTTCACTAAAGCAATTTCAGGCTTCTGTAGTATTATTTGAAAATGGATTTCAGACTATCAGTAGAACACGTTAAATGGTTTGAAGAACATGATTTTAGCATAAGATTAATACATCTTCTGAAAGCTTAGCTACCGAGTTTATCTAAACAGTTCTTCACTCTGAAGATGATAGAAAGAGCTTTTTTAAGACAATGATTTTTGCCACGTAGAGCCAAAGAACAAATGAGTTTACAGACTAAGCATTGATTGGTTGCAGCACATTTAGGGGAATTAATGGCACGTGTTATTGAGACTATAGTGATCAATACCAAAACAGGATTCCCTTGCTAATTCCGTGTAAGAAAGAATTAATGACAGCAGTCATTATTTATTTTATTATTAGGTAACTCTGAAAAAAAGTGGCTTAGTACATTGCAATGTAAAGTTAAGAATATGTTCATGGTAGATGTTTAGGATGGAATTTTGTTGCTTACCAATATATTCCTCACATTTTAAATAAATTTACAGTTTCATCTTCTTGACATTTGGCTACTGGTAAATTGATAGAAGTAAAATGATGACTAGTAAAAGTTTTGCTCTTCAGTTAATGAAAGAGTATTTCCCTAAGAAGGACAATATTGGACTAAATAGTTGCACTTACTAGCACAATCTTATCCCTTAGTAAAGAAGAATTTATTGAAGAACTGTAAATTTTGAAAAGATCAATACTTAGAAATCAATTGCAAACCAGTGTACAATCAACTTAAACTGATACTACAGGCCCTGAAAGTCCTGTAGTATTTTATATTATAAAATTACAGTTATAAAAGATAAAACTATTACTAATTACTACCTTTTGTAATTAAATTTATAACTTGTCATGATATAAATTTCTTATTATTGTTTGATATTTACATTATCTTCTTCATAATTTTCACAAAAATATTTTATTGATTAATTAACTTTTCCCAAATTACTTTAGGATGAATTAAAAATGGTGTAGAAATTCCATATTATTATTTTTGGAATGCACATGTGAAAAAAAAATTCCACCAAAAATTATATTTTTTTTGGTGTGCTTGCATTGTATTGAATCCTCACAGTAAAATCCTCACAAAAAAAATTAAATTCAATTTCAGTTCACAGGCTATCACATGCTGTATCGGGATCAAATCATAATTAAGAAATACTGTTAAATATTAATTGTTCTGATGGTTTTCGATCTCGAATTTAAAACAAACAAATGAAATGGCATCAAAGATATCTCACTTTCTAAATTTATACTCTTACATAAGTTTAAACTAATCAAGTATAGACTCTAATGCATTATTCTTAATTAATGATGGTTTTGATCACCAATAAACATGATGCAAAATAAAAAGACAAAGTAATTAAAGGAACTTGTGTGTCAAAAGATCTGATGCTTTGGATCTTGTGTGCTTAAGAGCTCTCAATCTGCAGTCTGATTTTCCCTGTGAATATTTTAAAAAATGCATGAAACTGTATTAAAAAAAAATGTAAGTATAAACACTAAGGTAAAATAGAGTGACCTTAGAAAATTAAAAAGAAAAAAATAAATTATCCTCCTGTCAAGTAGAGTTTGTTCAGTTAAAAATAAAGAAAAAAAAGAGAGGGAAGTAATAATTAAAAGACTTGCACTTTTATACAACAGATTAGGGATGGATCATGGCATCTTTAATATAAAAAGTATCCTTGTTATACAGCTATATGTATCTTTATATGTATACATACACACACACATATACATATACAAAATTGTAGATAAGTATGTAACACATGGTATTCCACACACTATTTACTGTATATCTATTATTTGTATACACTATTTACTGTATATCTAATAAGAGATTAATGACTCTATTTCCCCTTCCTGGGTATTATAGGATGAAATTGGGCAGTAGGAAAAAAATAATAATAACTGCAGCATTAACCTCAACAGCTTTATAAAACTTTAATAAAACAGGAGGGATAATTACCCTGATATACTTTGTCCTATCATAGAATGCAATAATACAGACTTGCCCAAGTGTTAAAGAATGTAGGATCTTCAGAGAAGATGAGTATCCCTATGCAATGAAATTCTACAGTGCTATTTTACTAGATTGTATAAATTGCGTTATAAATCAGGTTAGTAAATTATACTTGGTGTTTCTAAATAAGCCTTCATCACGGCAGGAGTTTAAATATCTTTTATAATACTATGCAAAAATCTTGTTGTGAAGAGAACTACTGCCTATATATATTTCTGAAGAAAAGCATCACTAGTCCTACAAGCCCAACAAGGTGCTTCATCAATTATTTAATAAATCATTTGCATATATAATTTCTAAAATAACCAGGAGAAAGCATCTATTAAAATATGTAAAACAAGATGTAATCTGATTGAATTATAGATGGTTTAAATGAATTGTTATCCAGCTAGGAAGCTGAATCTGACATTAAATAATTTTTATATACAATTACTGATTATCCAAAGTGAATGTTCATACTGTAGGCTAAACTGACATTAAATTTTGTTATTTTCAAAGTCAAAGACTTAAGAATAAGCAACATACTTTTAACATTTACAATCTTGTATAAATTAACTATTCATATAAAATTCATATATAAGCCTTAATGCTTTTTTATAGCTTTGTTGGTTTAACTGCTGTGCACAGCTCTGGTAAAAATACAGATGTGGGCAGTACATAGGTTGGCAAAATGAAGTCTCTGTAGATTCAAATAACGTATGTAAATTATGAAAGCATTCAGAACTTGTGGGTGGATGAATTCAGACTTCTGGAACATAAAAACATTAAACCAATTTTAATTAAAGGAAGAAGTATGACACTGGTCTATTCAGTGAAGGTGTGCTGCAGAATACAGATACCCTTTCTGTCAAGTCCTTTGGAAAAGTCAGAGGCTTCCCATGTCCTGCAAGGAGATTTCCACTTTCCACAGGCTAATATTGAAGTTTTAAAAGTTTAACACTAGCTGCATAGCTCATGCATGTTGAGTATGTGTTCAGACCCTGGTTTAACAAATCTAAATTGTGAGAGGATATCTTCGGAGTTTGATAGAAGGTCTTAGACCATCTTCCTTCTTCAAAATTCATTCTTTACATTAGGAAACACTTCAGAAAGTAATCTCAGCTGTGTTGGCATAGCATCTCACTGTCAGTGGTTAGCCTGTCTCACTGGAACCTATCTATTCCTGCAGAACTGCAGAGTACCAGTGTCACGTATGTTGTGAGGTGACAGCTAATTTATCAGCTTCAGACCAGTTTGAATCCAGTATTCCTTCACTTGGAAAAAGTAAAAAAAAATTTATCAACACTTGAACAATGTATCAGTTTCCTCAATGATGTGTGTTGAAGAGCTCGAAATATTTTTCGAATGGGACAACAAAAACAAAAAGAATGATCTGAAATGGAAATAAATACATTGGGTTATGTTTGTAAGGAAAGGACTAGTTGCTGATTTAGGGAGAGAGATTTTTTTTGGCGTGATGTGTTCTTCCACTGATTCACTGAAATTGACAGAACAGGTTGTTCTTTAAGAAACAAAATACGGTTACTCAGCTACATAATTTAAAAAATATAAACAGAAAAAACAATCCTCAAAATACCTGCTTATGTTTTCTGTTTTATGTCAGCATACTCAAAAAGAAGGGACTGTAAGTGGTGGTCTGGCTTATAGTTACATTTCTATAACACAAGCCATTTGAACTCGGGTAAGAGTGGCAAGATCACTTAGTCATATATCAAAGAAATATAAGTTTTGATATGCATGATGGCAATCAAGAAATGTTTAATTGTGAAAGGTTTTAATCTAACAGGAAATAGCTCTATCTCAAAGTCCATATTGTTCTGCTAATCCAACTGTTTATGTGATTTCTGTCACCTCGCTGTCACAATACTTTCTGCTTCAGGCTCCTAGCATGAAAGAAGTTCTCCTGCGTAAGCAAAAGAGAGGTGTGAAAAATGTATGCATACCTTCCCCAATTTAATGCCTGTGAACTGAAATCTGATGCTCACTGGCTCTGCTAGAGGAGCTATAAAGTCAGTGAATTATCAAATTAACAAGAGCAAACCAGTATGGTTTCTCTAAGCTGGCATTTCATGTGGGGTATATTATTTTATTCAGGATGCTAGTTTTTATTGCCATGTCAGCTTTTCCTTCATGTTTTTGCAGTCACATGGGAAACCTGCTTTGTACTGAGAAGTCGTGTTTCTTTCTCAATTCTACCAGGCTTTGTTTTTAGAAGTCTAAAAATGCATCCATCCACAGCACAGAATAGCAGAGGCTAAAATAAACTCTTTTGTCATAAATGACAAGCACTTATGTTAAGATTAAAAACATTGCATGAAGCAACACCACCTGCTTGGATATTACCTCAAACCAGGACGTGTATCTATGGAATCAATTAAAAATTGAATCCATATGAAAGTTCAAAAGCACTTAGAATACCATTTTTTTATTCTTTTGTTTTCTTTTTCAGTTAAGTTAATCATAGTCATTTCTGGTTTAGTCGTGAAGCATAAGTGCTAATGTGTAAGACAGGCTTCTTGTGACAGAAGATGAGACATTTTGGAGAGGCAGAGCTTGTATCTCACATCACTGTTATAAAAACAGAACATGCCCTGAATTTCAGTCAGGTTTACTATAAAATCATTTTTCCGTTTTTCGGTGTTTCAGTTCTTATTCTTCCATTGCTCCTTGCCTTATTGTATGTATTGCATCTTAATTTTGTTCAGAGAAGACCATATGGTGCTGTGTTTCAGATTTGTGACCCAAACAATGTTGCTAACACACCAGAGTTGTGACTCTGGCTGAGCAGTACTTACACAGCGCTCAGGTTTTTTCTTTACCCCATTCTGCCTCCCACAGCAAGCGGGCTGGGGGTGGGAAAGAGTTTGGGAGGGGACACAGCTGGGACAGCTGACCCAAATTGCCAAATTTTCCAAAGGGATGTTCAGTGCCAGATAACAGGTGATAGCACATCTCAAAAATGTTTAGGTTTTGTTAAGTTTGACATATATTTGGCATGCATTTGTTTAAAGTTGTTTCTATCAATCACCTTGAATTATTGTTTTCCAAAGACCTCCCATTCAGCCATTTTTAGTAGATGTTGGAAGAACAAAATGCACATCCTTGACACAAAGGTCACTTTCACCACAGATCTAAGTTTTGAAGTATAGTGGTGCTAATATATTCCATGGAAAAGGTCAGCATCGTTTTTTTTTAGTGTGGAGAACTGCATTTTTCTTGTGGTGCTCTCAAAACTGAATGAGTTGAATAAACAATAATAATTTCAATCTAATAATATTTAAACAGTAATAAATAAATCCAAGGCAGACATGAAAAAGAGAATTTAAGCCCCAACAACCTCTGGTTGATAAAGATATGTACAAGTGAAAGAAGAATTTTAGCAAGGACATTGTTCATCAACTTTAAAACAATTGAAAGCATCAGCCCTGCCTATAATAATTATCTGTTCTCAGTTCCTGTTTCTCCATCCACTGAAGTCCCTTCCCTAAAATGTATAATTAGACACTAGTACTTCAGGCTTTAGAGCCTCACTGATGAACCACTGAAATATTCGGGCTAAATGTTACAGACGTTTATCAACTAAAGGCATGGGAACTCAAAATTCACTTTTTTAGGGAACCTGATAAAGTGTATATAGAGAACATAAGAAATAAAGACTGCGTATTTTCTTGGATTGTTTTCATTAGAATACAAAAAAAAAGTAAAGAAGTGTGAACTAGCAGCCTATCAGGACAGGGTAGATTAATGCAGTCAGAAGTCTAGGAATTCCCTGGCTTTCAGAAGATGCCCAGTGGTGGTTCTGATGGTCCCTATGGGCCATCTGCTGTGGCTAGCTCCTTCCAGTTTGTATTGTAAAGTATGCAGCAACCCAGCAAAGGGCAACACTTGGGTTCTAATGTCCTCAAAAGAGGAAAAGCTTGCCTTACACTCTTCTGGGTATGATATAAAGGGTTGATGGAACATGAGCTCAATTTTACAATCTGTGATTTTATCCCTACTTGGGGAATGTACATATGAATTCTGCCATAAGTGGCATAGGTGTGACTTGTGAATTATCTGCATCCTTGCTCAGCTGTTGACTTTGTCAAGTAGGGTAGGCACAATTTGCTACAAGATAAACACAGAAGAGGAATGAATTTTTTTTAAAAAAAAAAAAACAACGAAAACACAAAACCAAAAAGAGAGAAAAAAAGAAAAATGTAATTAATATCTTTATTTCACAGTTTAACACAAACTAGTGTTTGCATCACTTCTGCATTTACCTGTAAACATAAAAGCTTTCATATAGAAGTACCATTCACACATAGCTATAGAAACACTTCTACAAGGTCTTAAAAACCTTCATTCTCCCAAGTAAAGAGTCATTCAGGTTGTTTCAGTCAGTGTAAAAGAGCGGGGTAGGTTTTGTTTTGGCTTTGCTGCTTGTTCCTATAGCTTCATTTCATCAGTGCAAACTCTTTGGTAGGCTGTTTAGTAGGTACCTTGTTTTAGCAAACACCCATTTTATTTCCAAAAGTTGTCTGCAGCCCTGTAATTCTGTTCGGTTGAGTTTTTCACCCTTCAAGTTTTTTCTGCCTCCTGCTGACTCAATATGGGATAAGCACTGATAGGATTTCTGAACAGTACATTTAGCTGGAAATAACAGGAAAAGTCTATCTTGGTAAAGAAATGAATGTAGTAAAAATGTAAAAACAAAAAGTTTGGTGATAAATAAGAATAAAGCCATGAAGACTTTTTGGATGAACCTTAGAGAAAAAGAGATGTTAAAGGGACGTGACACAGTTTGTTCTACCAGCAAGCTTATTAACACTTCAGGCTTACAGTGCTGTTTTCTACCAACTAATAAAAAGAGTCCATCTGTTACACACCAGGTAACTAAAGCTCATAGGGAAAAATGCTTGGCAAAAGGAGAAGAGACAAATCTGTCCAGTTATCTGGAATTAGATTATGATATTGTAATTCTCCACAACTATAGCAGCTATTTTGCATTCCATATTTAAGATTATATACATTATATACAAGTACACCCATCCTATTGGTCTACTTGCATCGCTATTGCTTAGAGCGTTTCCAAAATGTCTAATCTGATCTAACAATAAATCTTTTTCATGACACACTTTAAATGCAAAATAATAACAGCATGGTAATTATAGGTATATTGGAGAAGCACAGTGGCTTCCTCTCACAATATGTAGGAATAGCATCTCAAAGACTGACATGTTATTGTTAATGCCATATACTTTTAAAACAATTTCATACTCCTTTCTCACCAAAATACGTGTACATTACATTAAAATAATGGGTTTGATAAAAATCAAAACCTAGTCCTAATTTTTCATATTGTTACTATGCCTGTTGGTAGTCCTGGCTAATGTTATAGGTAGAATGTGTTTAAGGAGACAATAGATTTGCAGCTTATATTTTCTTTTTCATTCTTTTATTTCATTTCTTCTATAGACAGAAGTTAATGTATTGTTATTTATGTATTAATGTAATGTTTATTATTATGCCATTTAAACTGTATATTAAGCAGTTACACATTACCTTGCTCTTCCTCAACAATCAGATAAAACTTTTGTATTTTTTTTCTTTCTATTCCTTTCTATTTGTAAGGCTATTGTCACACTCCCCCTTGCTGAAACCCCTTTAATTGATAAAATTTCAGCTGGAATTCATGGATGCTCCATGAGCCCCAGCTGCCTGCTGCTCCCCCTTGCAAACCGTGCTGCTGCAGGTATGTGTTCCCCTGGAGTAGCAGAGTAGCAGGATCAGCCTTAATGCTACTAGAATGTCTCCATAAACAGTAATACACAGAGAACTTGGAGGTAATTGTAGTTGTTAATATTTAAAAGCTGTATACAAGTGGCAATATGCGTAGGTTTAGCACATGGACTAATTTGAATGCCCCTTCATGGACACAGAAAAACACCCAAAATATCTTTTACAGGAGAGATAGGGAACAATTCCTTTTCTGGATCTAAGGGTCAATCTACATAACATCAAAGACTAAAGCATTTATAAACAATATCTGGGAAGAAATAGTTTTTAGCATCAGAAAAATGATCCATTTTTACATTGATGTTATTCTGAAATGAGGGTTGGCTCATTATTACTAAGTTTTTAATTCTGAAAATTAAATGAAACTAAAAATCATAAAAGCACAAATCATTTTAAAGCATAATTCCATAAATTGATTTGTGAAATTTATGGCACACGGGAAGAGGGGCTTAGGCTGGACAGTGTTGAGTAGCCCTATCTGTAACATTGTAATCAGCTCCATTTTGAATGATATTTTTCAAATAATTATAAATAAACCACATATTTAATTTAGATATACATTTTTGAAATTCATTATTAAAGGGTTTTAAGTTGTGGCCTTTAAAAAAAGGGGAGGAAAAAAAGCAGTCAGATTCCATTTTATAGTGTTTTAAGTGGGGAAAAAAAGTACTGTCATAAAAGCTTAACTATAAAGACTTGAATGGTTATATAGCAATTTAGAATTCCCCATAGACAAAGGGCTACACACCATTACCTGTAACTGCTTAGCTGAGGAAAAGTAACAACTTTGCATTCAAAAGAAACTGGCCTTTTGAGACCTGATGAAACAATATACATGCAATGCCAGTACAAAATATGTGCCCCTTGCTTCTCACAGCTTATACCCTTGGTGACCCAACGCAGAGAAGAGCAGGCTCAGTCCTTCAGTACAGTGACAGTCGCATCAACGATTCCCAGCATGTTTGCAACAAAGAAAGAAAACAGGTAGAAATAATAATTTCAAGAAAATAGACTGCCAGCAATAAGTCTGCTCTTGAATGTGTATGTCCGCATTCTTCCCAAGGTAGAGAGCTTCTACTGATAAAAATGGCGAAAGAGAAGAAAAATATTAATTGAGAGATTAAGACTAAACACCAGTATTGTGGTTCACATATCTATTATTTGACAGTTCCTTAGGAAAGTCTGTTGTTCCTTCTCTTGAAACGGAGAAAGGTTGGCAACATTTATCATAGTATATTACTATATCATAGTAATTTCCCGGGTCCTGCTTCTTGCCCTTTTTAAAGACTGGGATGACATTGGCCTTTCTCCAGTCCTCAGGCACCTCGCCTGTTCTCCAGGACCCCTCAAAGATGATGGACAGTGGCCCTGCAATGACTTCTGCCAGCTCCCATCCAGATCCATGGACTTGTGGGTGTCCAGCCTTCTTAACTGATCTCTAACTTGGTCCTCCTCCACCAAGGGAAGATCTTCCTTTATTTTAAGATCTTCCTTTTATTTTAATTGAAAAATGTCTGTCCTCATTCTGGAACTATGAAAAGTTTTGACCTATGTAAAGTGTGGATGTTGTCAAAGGAGGAGCATTCCTGGGTGAAAATCACTTTACCTACTTTAATCGTGAATACAAAGTATGTGTGGGGATTTTTCTGACCACCCAGGGAATAGGGTAAATAATCTATGGTTTCCTGACAATACCAAGGGTCTTTTTCAACCTAAATGATTCTATGATTCTATGAATACGAAGAGATCTCTGGCATTTTTCCTCCTCCTGCATTTTATTTCTGTTTTTTTGATCTGTCGTTAGTCAACAGTATTTCTCCTTTGCCTTTGAGTATCACGTTTTATTATAGAAAAATGTGCAACAGTGCTATAATTTCAATATGATATCAAATTGTAGTGCTTTGTGGGAGGTTTAGTGCATTTCTATGGAGCAGAACTGTTTCTGTTGTATATTTGCAATTAATGAAGAGAAACCAAAATAAAATGAGACCAGTGTGGGTAATAAAATCTCTCCTACCTGTGTACTAACTCACTAACATTGCTGTTCTGAAAGACATGTTCTGGAGGCTCTGAATTAAAAAGGAGACAATTTTGAAACTGAGGATCATTGTATAACATTGAGTGAAGGTCACAATGTTCTGGCTTTTCATGGTCAATGATACTTCCCACTCAAGATAATGATGTGAGTCCATGAGAAACAGCAGCAATACTTTTCAATCAAAAGCAGTAAGGTCAAAACAATAGAGAAAAAGTATTCTCAAATCATGAGCTATTAGAATAATTTACTGCTGTCTTTAATGACCCAGGTTTAAGGCTTCTTGAAAACTGCATCCCAAAATAGAGGCTCTTTCATCTTTGAATGAAGGAGTAGGGTAGAATATTTGGCTGTGCAATGTTGGGTTTGATTGCTGGTTTGAAGTTGGAAGTCTGAGGCATGATTTTACCACTTTCTGTTCTCTTAATAACTAGTTGCTGCCAGTCTGTAAATGATTTGGGTGCCGTGTTCCGTAATGAGGCAATAGCTACCACGGGACAGAAATTCTTTGCTTCCTCCTTTCCTTTTGTCTGGGTTATTGACATAGAATAAGATAATAAGCTCAGATACTTTTCTGTTCAATTTCTCAAAAACCACAGAACAAAAAAATCTTAATGCCATTCTGCTAAATAGTGCGAATTCTGCTCTGAAATAGCAGTCGGTTTACATTTCTTAACATTGTATCTACAGCAAAGAATGTTCCTCTTGTGATGTTGATTGTTCTAGTTATATAAATTATATTAACATAATTAAAGCAATATTTTAGAAATTAGCCTTAATTTAAGTCAAATTCAAGCAAAATTCAAATTGCCTGCTTTTAAGTACATTGCCCATTGCCAAGAAATAAAACATACATTCGTGGGGGCTTTATTTCAGCTTACTTTATTTGTAGTATAGGATGAAGAATAGATACGTTTTAAATGATGTAAAGATAAATGTGTCAAAGTGTCATGCAGGATCAGCTGATTTAAAGTAAAACTGGATATATTCAATGTATTACTAACATCATTGAAATTTTAATTCAAGAAGTGCTTAGTTAGATCTGTATGTAACTAGGGGTCTATTATAAATCCAGAGCAACAAATAACAGCAGGAAAAATATCAGAAAGACAAAAAACAAACAGAGCTTAAAATATCAATTAAAAGATAGCTAATCCATCAGCACACTCTCCTTAGATCCCATGGGCCGTTTATTTGCTGGTTAGCTAGATGAAAAACACATGCTAAATCCTTTTGGTCCTGAGAGATGTAAAAGGTCATCAGATCATAATATTCCACAGACAGCAATGATTAGAGTTTTGATATATGTAACTCCACTCAGTGGGTTTACAATTTTAGAAACTTTGGATCATCTCCAAAAAGCTCTGGCCACAGAGAAATCTCAGAAATATCTAAAAGCTGAAATCTAAGCTCACCAAGCAAACTCTGAAACTGAAGGCATAGCAGTGACTGTTCCAGGTAATAAGCTTGAGCTGAATATCCTTGCTTGAATTAGTCTGGACCCAGGACCATGTTCACACAATCATGTGTGAATTGAATTGAATTATTATTTGAAGCTTATTTTCTGCTTTGGAACTGCTTTGGACAATGACATAATACAGCATTGCGAGGTGTGGATGTGCTGGAAGCAACCAGACAAAAAAACAATGTCTAACCTTTGAAAGCACCACTAATGGCTTTCCAAATTAGATATTATGTACTATTTTTTCTATTGTTCTGTCCATTAAGGTTTTCATTATGCATAATGGACAACTTGACAGCAATCCTAAACATGTTCTTTTACCTTATATCATAAAGGATAAGATTTAAAATCTCAAATGTAGAGAATAGTTGATGCCCATCACATTAATAGTAATCGCTCAGGGGAAAAAAAAAAGGAAAAAATTCTTACATTTATTATCAATCTTTTATGAATTACTAAAATTATTTACAATTCATATTTTTATATATATATATTTATTACATTTCTGACTTTGTACAAACTCTGCAAGAAGAAAGTTGTCAGACTTGCCTACTCTGGGCTTGTCTTGACCTGTGCGGTGGTTTGGGCTGGACTGGCCACTGAAACAAATGACAGATGCTCTCTTTGACTTACCTCTCATTCAGAGGAGGGAGAGCTTCTCCGATCAGGGAGAGAAGGATGAGAGAGAAAAGAGAAATATGAATTTAAGAGAAACTAAATTAATGAAAATATTAATAAAATATTAAAAAGAAAATAATGAAATATATACAATATATATACATCCATATTGAGTTTCTAGGGTGATGATCACATCACAACCAAACCAAACAAATCCTACTACTGGAAAAAGAGGAAGGCATCTTATGAAGAGCATGACAATCAGTTATGGTTACTTGGTCCTCTAACTAGGTTAAATAAATAAATAAACTTACAATTTTTTTTCTGCTTTCACCTGTTGGCAGAGGTCCATAATGACCACGCAGAGCAATCAAGGGGCGATCTGCTAAGACCATTTTCTTTCCATTAAGCTCCCTGAATAATTTCAGAAGCTTTAACCACTCTACTGCTGGTGGTTACTGTGACTTCTGCCACTGGTGTGGCAATACCAGCTACAAATACTGCTGGCTGTGCTGGTCTCTGCACATCTACCCTTTCCAGCTACACTGCAATGGAGAAAAAGGTTTAAATTCCAGTTATAGTGGGAATATATTACTCTATATAGAAAAAAAATACATTTATCTATATATAGAAATATATATATATATATATGGCTCAGTTCAATTAGTGCCTATCTACATTTTTATATATATGGATGTCAAATAACACAGCCCTATGTCAAGTGTTTTTGTTTCTTGGTCTGGGGACCACTGTCCTACAAATGCTAACACAGTAATAAGATAGGATTGCTACAGTCACAACCTAACTAGATCTTACATGTTCCTTTCTTCAAAGGAATGGAATTGGCTTTTCACATCAGTAGTCTGCGTTCGATTCATATTTCTATTTAACAGCTGGATGCTGTCATGGGTGAAATGAGACTTGTCAGCCTCAGAAAGAGGAAGAAGTATTCATCTCTAAACTGATTTCAAAATGAAATTCTCATTTTTAAGAAACTCTGGGAGTGGCAACAAGATTACAGAATATCTGTTTTGAGTTATCTAGGGAAAAGCATAATGACTTTTGAGCACGTTTTCGTGCTGAACTAGCTTCAAAAGGCTCATGCACAGTATTTGATCATTTCTATCAATTAATTACCATGAGCTCCATTTTACACAGATGTAAAGCTGAACTGCTCTGAAATTAGCTAGAAATGGGACACTAATAAATGTACCTTGGACTGATTTAAAGAGACAAGGGACGTTCTTCCATCAGATTGGAAGACTTCAGAGATTCTGACTAATACAGATTCTCAAGAAGGACTATTCAAAATTTATCAAAATTTAAATGAATTCTTGGTTGAATTACTAATACCATCATATTACATGGAAAGACATAATATATTAATTGATTCATAAACCAGTGTATTTTACATGTGATTAAAAAAAGCCCAGACCACCACACGACGAGCAGATCATAGATCATATACAGAACAATAAACCTTCACTCGTGGGTGCAAACACCCACATCTTTGAATTCATTTGGGAAACATGCTTTAATCAATAAAATATTGATTTTATGTAGAGATAGACTCATTCAACTCTGTAAGCAGCCGTATGAAACGCATGATGATTTTTAAAAGGTAATTAATGAGCAAAACCTCAAATAGGAAGTATTTGGATTTCTTTTCTCCTTGTTTATTGGGACCAAAAAAGATTTTTCAAAACTTCTCTGGGTAAGTTTGTCTCGGTTTACTTATACTGTGAAGACTAGAATATATTTGAGGAGCCAATATAACCTCTTTGCCCCTTTCCCTCAAGAATTAACAGGTTGACATGGATAAGTCACTGACTCTGTGTAAGAAAGAGGGAAAGGAATTAGGAATTATCAGTTTGGCATTTCTCCTGTATAAACAGACCTGCCAGAATGATTGAGGTTACATATTCAAGAGAGGATTGTGTATCTGACACATAGATGCCATAGAAAATTGTGATAAATTACTTAGGGCTTTTTTTTTATTATTATTGTCATAGTGAGAAGAGTAGGAGGGAACATGTTGCAGCTGACATCCAGCCTGCTAATCTCAGTGAAGGGGAGAAAAGAGCAAAACTGAAGTAAAGTTTTAAATGTTTGTGCCGTGTATTTCAAAGATATCCAGAGTCGGAGGTATTGTGTACAGCTGCACACCAATGTGTACAAAAGAAAAGCATTTATTTTGACTTTTATACTTAATTTCTCTGTAACTTGAAACTGAGCCTTTACACAATTAACAAAAATGTTGGAACATGAATTCTTAATTGGAGAAATGCTCTGCTCTAAGATTGTTCACTCATCTATGATATGGTGGTTTTCTCCTTTTGAATATTGTCCCTAATTACAGTGATTGTACGTAGACAATTTAGGGCATGAGACATTTTGGTTTTATTTCCCATATGCTCTCAGCTACTCTATGTAGAAAAAAATATCAGGACAAATTATGTACTGCTGCTATTCTAGTTCTTGCACTTTGGTTTTGAAAGCATAATTCTGCCTTTTGAATTAGTGTCATATACTATCATTCTGCAGATTCATTTTAGTTAAATATCAATTTAGGTCATCTTAGTAGCTACTAGATGACCTAAATCTAGGAATACAGACAATTGCATCTATTTTTTTTAGCCAAATCTATAAAATTATTAAAAGCATATGCTTAAGAGAAAAAATGGTACTGAGTTTTCTGATACAGTCTTTCTTATACAAAATACTGTCTCTTTCCTGATTCTTACAGACAATGTCACAATCATTTTCACTGAGCCTGAAAACTACATACAGAAATATAACTACTATAAAAAAAAAATGTCATAAATCCTGTCTCTGGACTTAGGCATTTCATAGTAAGTTGTCAGAAAATGCTTGATTGTATTAAAGATTCACAATTTTGAAGTCCTCCTGGATGGGACACTCAAAAGGGAGTGGAGATGAGTACTCTTTCTTAATAGACATAAGCAGATCAGCAGAGGGAATAGTATCTCTTCTGAACAGATGTAATTTGCACAAAGTAATGAAAAAAACAATAAAAATAGTGCAACCTGTATCTTAGGTGCTCGGACAAGTGAATGGCCATGATCCAAAAGCCATGATCCAATGGCATTTGGATTTAGCCTTGTAAATGCTACTTCAAATGTGAAGCCCTCTGTGAATTTAGAAGATAAAATGACCACCAGAAGAGCAATCTACTATGGTTATGTATTAAATATTAAATTAGGAGTTCTTGGTTGCTGTAATTCTTCCGCAGCTCCTGGCGTATCCACAGACAGATGGCTTACAGATTTGCCTGACAGAGCCTTAACTGCAGTCCTACAAAGTTTAGTTGGAATGACCTTGCTTTCTTCTTGAGAGGATCGTGCAGTTCTTAGAACGTCAGCACTGTGCTTCAGTAATGAAGCTGAACAAACTGTGTCTTTTATTGAAAAAATACCACTAAAACTATTTAGCTGAAGTATTAAGCACAGAAATCTGATCTTTAAAATTAACATCTTTGTTCTGTTAAATTTTATGTCTTTGAAATGCCTCATCTCTTTCTTTTCCACTTGATCCAGGAGACTAACAATTATTAATAGATTCCATCTCTTACTGAAACCTTTTATGATTATTATATTATTTTTTTGTTGAGGCAGTTACAGCAAATAACATGTATTCTATTGACCTCACTCAGTTTCATCCATAAACATAATCACTGGAAAGATTAAAATGTTAATGATCATGCTATTTAAGATACAGAAAAGAATTAAGTTCTACTGTCACTGTCAGCATGTTTGCCCTCACATTATCTGTGGGACACAATTTACAGTTCTACTAAACCTGCTATATACCAACTTACAGAACTCTTATTTTTTCTTCTCTTCGTATCAGAACATTATTTCCCTCAGCAGGTAGCCAAATAGAAAAGCAATGCCGACTTCTTTATTGTATCAAGTATCTGAGTCATTGGCAGTTTTGCCTTCTAATCTTGTTCATCAGAACTGTTAGAAATGTCGTATATTTCTAAGAATCATAAAAACCATAAAGGAACATATGAGCTTTCAGGAAAACTGAAACAAATAGTGAAAAAGAATAAGAGAAATAAACTAACACACTGATTGAGAAGAAAAGCTGCTCAGCCATCTGTAATTCATAGTTTTGTTCAGTTTCTCTTGGGTGAGTAGCAAAGTAAACTGAGATTATTATGCACTGTTTAGTAATTAAGAGAGATGTAAGTAGCACCCTCATATGTATTTCTGGATCCTCCAGTGAGCCAACAGATTTTCCAAGGGGAATAAAAGATAAAAATAATACAGAAATTAAAAATCATCACCAATGAGTGGTCAGTTAGAGCAAATTAAAAAGAATGGGTGAGGTCAGTGGCCATAAAAATGGTCTCCAGCTTGGAACAGGATTCTGAGCTTGCCATGGTGTGCTTAGTCTTGCTCTCTCTTTCAGTTCAGTTCAGTTGAGCCACCCCTGAAACACAGTGTAACAACCTTCAACAAGCTGCAGTCTTTGTCAGTCTTGTCTATGAAAACTCCTTGAGCTGACCTTAATGCGTGGGCTTAGACTTTTTCTTGAAAACTCCTGCCTCTTACACAAATTCCCAAACCTTCCTGGCATCCTAATCCTGGTCCAGTAACTTGCTCCTTGGTCTTACTCTTGACAGTGTGTCCAACGTCATAGAGAACTAAAATATTCAGAGTGGTCAGAACCCTGAATGAGCAACCTCACTGCAACTCTGCTCTGTATTCTCACTTTGTGTAACAACACGATGTATTCTGCTCTTCAGAAATGCTGAAAACAGTAATTTAATCTTCCATTCCATGGAACAGAGGCAGTTCCATCCATTTGGAATCAACATCTTGGACTCTTTCTTTCCAGGAAGACAAATAGTCTTTTGCTTCCAGAACCAGTTCAAGGTAACAACGCTCCTCCCAAAAGGTTACTCAGAGATCATTTAGCGAAATACTAGAAAAATACCTAAAAGTATTCCTAGAATATCTAGAAGTATCTGTAGAAAAATAGCTCAAGAGCAGGCTAGAGACTTTAGGGGGTAATAAAGGAAGCCCTATTTAAGCTTGCAGAAATTTCAAGACTGCTTATTTGACCTATGAATTCCTAATTATATCAGAAAACGAGTGCTTGCCTCAGTATTTGAAATTCATGTCTGTCACTGCCTGAGTATCTTTGTCATGTTACATGACCATACTCATAGATTTTTTTTCTCTGACCCAAATAACTTCTGCCCCCAACCCACGTTTCAATTTCAACAGGGAAGAAAGGGAGAGAACTAACCACATCGAATGACCAGTAATTTAACGACCTGGGCATTATACAGAAAACTAAAGAGGTTAACTTGAATTAACTGAGCTAGACCAACTGCATCGATAATCTTGGTCATATGTTAGAGGTATCATCTGGTGAGACCTGGTTAGATACAGGTATCTAACTGTGTGAGAGAGAAGGACAGTACAATGCTTTGTCCTGTCAAGAGAACCATTAAGAGATGTCACTTCTTAGTAAGTTCAAAACTGCAGCTACTAAGTAGAGGAAAGGAGGCAGAACATGAAAACCCCTTACAATTTAAATGGTTACAGCTTTAGAGAGCAGCTCAGCTGGAAACTTCAAGAATAGTTCTGGTCACAAGCTTCCATGCTCTACCTGGGTTTCACCTTAGATGTGGTTCCTAAGTGGCTTGCTCTGAAAAGGAAGGCCAGAGAACTGAATTTTTATATACCAGTTTATCTATTTTCGATATGAACACTCTACCCCAGTAGACTCTATTATAGTTAGCAGTTTCTAATCTTAAGCTTTTTCTGAAAGTCAAAGCCTGTTTGACTAAATAGTGCAAACTTTGGACAGTGGACCAATGTAAATAAATTCAATGCAAAATCCTAAAAATGATATTGAAAAATGACAGTATCAATGCAATTTGCCCGTGGCTAACTGTTTTGTTACCTCTTCCGATTTATCACACAGTGATAAACTTTTTACTCTTAAAAACTAATGAAAAATATAATATCAGCTACCAGACTAAAAAAGCAGGTATTACAGTGATTGAAAAACCTATATGAAATAACTACTTAAGAAAATGATAATTTTATTTAAACACAGTAATTTTAACCCTTTTTGGCATAAAAAATTAGAATTTATAGTCACCTTTAGGATTATGGCAGAAATGGCAGAGCTCAGTAAAATGCTAGATAGTTCTTTTTAAAGGAATAGAGAAAGATTGCTTTGTGAATCAATAAAATATGATATAAAGTGGCAGTATATTTACAAGTAAATAGTATTGTAGGGTGAGTTTATAACCTGACATTGGTGAAAAATGGAATTTTCCAGACTTCTAAGGCACAGAGACAAAACAACATGTTGGGTTTATTTCTTTTGAAAAGAATGCTTCTGGATATCCCATAAAATTGCTCTTTACTACAGACTCTTTATCAGCTCTGTCGTTTCAAAGTAAATTACTGAATTTCCTACATTTCTGAATGAAGTGGTGCTGGATAAAAACAATTCTGTTTAGTCTGAGCTATGTGTTTAAGCCTTACACTTAGCTTGTTGTGTAGTCTGCAAAGGACAAATGTATAATGGTAATTTCATTTTTAAATCAAGATTTTGTTTTTTTCCTCTTGCCATGTAGTGTGAAAAATAAATGGAAATGGGTTTTGGGTTTTTTTTGGTTTTTTTTTAGCATTTGTCTATAAGAGAAAAAACTGCACCCCCTTTTATTACTGATATTTTATCTGTTGTCTTTACTGAGGTCATGGTTTTCCATTTCCTTGTGTTTGAGTACTATATAATAGTAAGAGACTAAAATACTTTCTCATGACTGGAGAGAAATATTTTGCAGTCAACATTTGGTCTTTGGTGCAAATTACCTGATACAAGTCATGAAATTACACCGGAATACAAAGTACAGTGTGAAAAATAATGACCAAGAACCTTAAAATACTTTTATATGAATGTCGTTAATGTTAAAAGAACTTAATAGATTTGATGACTATAGATGAACGCTGAATAGTTTTTTTCTGTAAGCTAGCCACAAAACCAGCACAATAGAGTTGTTACGCAGTGATGCGGGAGAGTTTTTCTCTAATGATATAGATCATTATTTAGGATCAGGATTGAAGAAGTAACAATATATTTAAGTTGGTATCTTCCATAAATTATAAATTAAAATGAGAAGACAATAACAGGTTTGTACATTTTCAGGCATGATAGCTTCAGCCAAGGCTGAATGGGTGACAGATTTTGCAATCTTTAAAGTACTGTTGCAATGGTTTATGGTGTTAATTCCTTAACTTAAAGCAAGTGAAAACTGTATTGAATCATTGACGAGTGAACTTAACTAACTGAAAAATTTCAGGCTTTTAGTCCCATCAGGTTATTCTCACATCTAAGTTAATGGTACCTGTTGGCAATAGTAGCCTGTGGTGTGTGCACCATCAGAAATCAGACACGTGCTTTCAGCATGGTCGGTCTGTTCCTGGGGTCTGAGGAATTCAACACCTCTGATAATCTGGTGTTTGCAATTATCAAAGAAGTCTCTGTTTTTTGTGATTCCTTCGTCTTTAATGAGCGGTGTCTCCGGAGGTTTGAGTAGCTGCCTGTGCGTTGGGGAAGACCTCAACCTCCCTCCCTCCCAAAGTATGTATGTGGTGAATGTATGATTCTAAACTGTAGCTTTTTGTGTGACTAGTAGGAATTTCCCCATAAATATGGGGGAAATAGAAAATATTCCAGTTCACAATATATTATATTTCATTGGGAAAACAGATTTAGATTATAATTTACTGCTAAAACTAAAAGTCGTCCTTTCACCCCTGTCCTTGAAGTAGCATTTTAATCAGGCAAAAATCCAAATGTTTAACTAGACTGAAAAGGTAAAGAGTTGACACTTTCTCCCCACGGTTCCCAAATGTGGAATTTCTTAGCTATGTGAAAGTATAGTTATTTAAGTTGTTGTATTGATCTAGAAGTAAATCTTAAAAAAAAAATGTTGTTATGAGTCAGCAGGCTCTTTGCGACTTCAAGAAAAGCTGGACTAATAAGCTCCCAGAGTGACTGAAAGCTGTGCATCTGCTCAGCCTGAAGTCGCTTCATGAAGTTGGCGTAACTCTTCCATGCATCTGCTGAAAATAGAGGTGGGTGCAGAGGAGAGACGGTCCAATTCCCTTGGGAAACCCAAACAGAGCAAAACAAAATGAGAAAAAAGAATTTTTTCTTTTTTTTTTTTTTTTTTTTTTTTTTAACTGCTGATTCGCACTCTAAAGACAGACAAAACCACTGTTAGATTTATGTAAGGGTGATCTTTCCTCAGACCTTGTGGTCACTAAGGAATAACAAAGATACGTGGGACATACCAGCTATTTTGGATTGGTTTGGTATAAGATTATTGATAGAAATTCCCAGCTTCTGGAGAAAGGAGCGACGTGAATACACCGGAAAAGTAGTACAGAGGTGGCGTGTTGTAGCCAAGTACTGCCAGCTGCAGTCCAGGGAGAGGATGATTTCCAAACGTGTGAAGGTGCTCCGGATGCAGTCCTGAGTGATGTGCTCCGAGCGATCCTGCCTTAGCAGGATCTTGAGAGGTCCCTTCCAACTGACAATTCCATGATTCCATGCTGGAGCTTATTTAAAAAAAAACTTAAAGGAATTATTTTTAGCATGTGAAAAAGATAGCTTTTTTTTTTTTTATAGTTTCTGTTGCAGAAATGAATTATTTTTTTTATCTGACTTTTTAAAGCAAGAGGTATAGTTAAAGTTTCCTTAGAAATATTTTTAAAGCTAAAATACTCTTATAGTGAGAAGTACTGGAGAACTTAAGTTTTAAATGCAATCTAACAGCTGTTTATTGCTTGCTGAACTAATAGGACAATACTTTGGAAGATCTCTTAATCCTTTTGGAGAAACATGGTAACACCTAGAAGAGTGTTCTGAGCCCAGATTCACCTGGGCAGGTTTGGGAGAACAGTTTCTCCTTGTGTTGCTGCCCAGAATTGGGCATATGCCATTTGGTGTCAATGTGACCATGTTTTCCTATTCAATAGTATTTAAACTTTATAGTCAATTCATGGGTAAATTAAGGAAAAAAAAGAGTTTGAACTAGCTTCTTAAAAGGAATTATGTTGTTGAATGGCAAAATTTTCATTACCTGTCTTTCCTTATTTATCTCTTTCTTCTTTTCTTTTTCTCTGGGTTTCATTATTCTATCAGTTCTTCATTAGAATAAATTTCATGCAGGTTTATTTCTGTTGTCTGTAACAAATCACTGTTGTTCTATTTCTACTGAAGGAGTTACTTAAAGCCTATGATGGAGAATATGGACCATTAACTCACTTTACTAACAGTAGTTTCCCTGTCTCCTAAAAGGCTGGATGAAACTGTGTGGAAAAACATTACACAGCTGTCTTTATATTTCTTTGTACAGTTGAAATATGTATATTTTTTGGTCATGGTAGTTTGGTAGCAACTGTTATTTCTGCTCAAATCAGTATTTTCTATCATGTCTTTGTCCTTATTTAATTTTAAGGCAACATCTGTTACTAAGTATTTGCTTTCATGTACCCCTACAAATAATGCCTTTGTATCTCATTATTAGAGTTACAACTTAATACTGTTAATTTATTTCTTTCTGCAAAAGAAATATCAGGAATTAAAAAAAAAAAAAAAGGAATTGAATCCAATTTCTGTCATCTAATTTGGTGAAAAGTTTGAAACAAAAGAAGCTATCACTTTTTTAATGTTATCAAAATTATGTAGACAAAAATAACTAAGTGTGACTTTTTATGCATATTTGCATGTAAAACAAACTGGTTTGCCCTTTTCTGGCCATGCCATAGTTTTAAAATAAAATCCTGACCCTAACCTGTTGCCCTATTATTTGCAGTAAGATGCTGTCTTGAAATGGCTAAAGCTTCTGGGCTGCTACAAAGTGCAACCCATGAGAAATGCCATGTGTTCTGCAAACGAAAATAAAGACCTCTTGCTCTATATGCAGTCTGACATTAAAATTATTCTTGAATTCATTCTTTTATTTGGATCAGTAGAAGTCAAAACCTTTGAAAACTTGACCTTATCCTCAGGATGGGGGTAACTGAGGCTTTAGAGCAAATGCAGGAAAACTTAGGGAGGAAAAATTTAATGCAATTAATCCTGCCTGCGAATGCATTTGTGGGTTGAAGCTTTTGTGCTCTAAAATCTGTCTTTTCATCCCTTCATTCCAACTTTCTAAATTCAGAACAGCCGCAATATATTCAGTTATTTATACAACAATTGTCTTTTATACCTTTTCTCCCTATGTTTTTTTATGTCAAGACTTTATATGTCTTTTTTTTCTTTTCCAGCAACCTTATTTATCACTACATGAAACAAGCAATTTCTAGTTCACTTGATAAACAACAATTGAAATGCTTTGGATTACCTTTCGAAGTATAAGTATTTAATGACCAAAATTATGTCTAGAACTATTAGGATTTTCTTTAATATAAATCAACCTTTTCAAAAATTAAAATGTAAATAAATAGAAATCTAAGGAGCTTAATAAATAATCAAGATGTGGCTCTATTACATCAATTAGTGCTTCTAATATCTTGTTTCATTGATAAAGTGTCATTGCACTTATGTGTGACTTCTTCGCTGAAACAAGGTTGATATTTACATATGTCACCTTTTATTTTCATCATTACAGAGAGATAAAGCATTCATTCATTGTAAAGTCTTGTTCAGTTTACAAACTTGTCAGTCTGCCCTAGAAAAACTGCCATTTCTTATAATACCTTTCCACAGTGAATTTTAGGGTCTTTACTCTAGCCTCCATGCAGTATTTGTCAAGGCCTTCTTGTAGCTGATTCTTGCAATTTGTGGCTTAATTTGAAAATTATTCAAAATAAATTATTGAAGGAATGAGTGTTACTGGCTTTATATAATTATTTGTTGGTTTTTTGTTTTTGTTTTGTTTTTTTTTTTTTAAATCCAGAATATTTCTACAGGTTGGTGATATCACTAGGAGAATGAGTAAATATCCAAACAGACTGCCAAAACTTGTTAAATTTAAAATTTTAGGTGTTGCAGCCCAAAGTGTGAAACCAAGTATTTGTTACTAACCTAATGGCTGTTGAAGAAAGATACATAGTATAGCAAGTCTATATATGATATCTTTTGCTTCAAGGTCCACCCTTTCAAAGCATTTCATCACATTCTTTTCGTGAGCATAAGTAGATCATTACTATATATTCAGATTCCAAAGACATCTAAAGCAGGGCACCTTGCCTGGAGTATAACTGCTATTATCTCATGTTGCTTGTCTTGCTGTATGAAACTTACCTTGTATGATCCCTTCCTGCCTAATATTGCTCCTTGGTTAAACTCTTGCCAAATGCTGAGCTAAATTAGAATGTTAATGTATCTGCTAATTGTGTTTTATTATGATTAAAACTTTTTAAAGTTGTTGATTTCTACTACTAGTTACTGCCAGTTGTTGTTCTTTACTATTGTGTTAGAATCAGAATACGTGAAACATCTTAAAGCCGTTCTACTCTTACTATGTTATATACCGAGTAAAACAATAAAGATGAGCCCCAAAGCTGTGGAAACCCTAGTCTAGATGATCCCAACGGAGAAAATGGAAGAAACCATGTTAATTCATTCTCAGTCAGTAAAGAAAGAGTACAACTTTTTATCAAATCAAAAATTAAATCAGCAGTATTAAACATAGAGGTTGTATATATCTGTCCATCACGTTAATGAACTCACAGCTTCTCTTCAACCATTTCTGCAGAAAAGCCTGAGAATACATTAATTTTGCAGTATATAATAGCATGGCGTGTCAAGGAGTTCCAGAGTTAAGTTGCATCCACTGAGAATCCTCTGTCTCTATATTACAGAGATGTCTGATGCTTGAAGCATCTTTGATGCTGGCAAACCCTCTGTTAAATAAAGAGGAAGGCAGAGAGACTGTTAGACTGTTCAGTTACTAATATTAAAAAAAAAACCAACCCAACAAAAAATCCCCCCACTACCAGAACTGAGTAGAAACTTTCCTGACCATGTGACTTCAAATGCTTTTTCTGATGTTGGTCTCATGGAACCCACACCATTTTCTCTAGCTGATGGTTTCTTGAAGAACTGTGTGCAACTGGGACATAGTGTGAAGAATTATCTATGCAAAGCAATAATCTTAATTTTTTTCCAGGATTTTCCAGGATTACATACTCTAAAACTTCTTTTTAAAATAGAGAAGGTATATTGGGAATGTACTAAGAATATATTGAGAGTGGCTGGTATTATTGAGACTGGTCCTAAATTTATTTGTCATAAATGCAGATTTTAGTTTATATTCACAATACAGAGGAATATTGTTAGTGCTTCAAGATAAATACTAGTAATTAGTGCATAGCTACGCCATAGTTTGGGCATAATTGATATTTATTTCTAACTTTTGCAAGCTTTTAATAGGGAAATTACCTTCCATTTTCCTCAATACCTTCATTGTTTTGAAAGTTTAAAATTCTAAAATGAAAATAGAGATGATAGTTAAAAGTATAGGTGGTCTGTGAATGAGCTTTGAAAGTAAAGAGAGGCCATTTAAGTTTCCTATGATAAAGAAGAAAATGTCAGAAGATGCAAAAAACCATGAATAACTCTATATAGTATCATTTTGAAAGAGTACAAGCAGGTAAGACAGCAGTCTTTCAAGGACATACAAAAGCCTTTCTTTAAAGGTAAAATAGTGAAAGATTGAGTATGTGACTGGATGAAGAGTAGACAACATATCTAAGAGATGCTTTCAGAAAGGGTCTGCAAGGTTTAAACATATTTTGGAAATGAGATACTCAAACCAAAGATGATTCTTTCTCCTCCCACGTTATGGAACTCAGTAGCAGTGGATGATAATAACACTTCATAGCGGTGGATAAAGGAGAGCTCTGACAGGATTAAAACAGAGGAAGATAAAGGTCACGGAAAAGAATTCTCTTGGGCGTCTCTTCATCTATTTTCAGTCTTAAAATCATCTATCTTTCAGTCAGAATTATAACAAAAGTTGGAGCTAAAAAAAATTAAAATATTAAAATCTAATATTTCGGTAAATTCTAAAATACTAGCAGGTAAAGATTTTAAGCATATTAACATGTAAAAATATTTACATACATTTATAAATGTACTAAAGGACCTGGTAGGCCCGAACCACTAAAGGTAATATACGGTTTTACTTATTTGAGAAATTTGTTCCTTTTTTCCCATCTGGAACGATAAAATCAGACAGTCTTGTTTTACAGGGAATTGGATTTATTTTGTTATGACAGCATGTCATGCAACCCACCATCTGTTAAAAAACACTTGACAGTTCATTGGGGAAAGCAGAAGCTAAAACCTGGGCCATGTTTAACAAGGCCTGTAGACATCCAGGAAAACGTGCCAAGTTCCAGCCACGTGAAACCTGCTCTGTTTGAAGAGACAGCATTTCTCTGGGTAAATGACAGCCTGATACTGCTTCAAGTTCAAGTTTAGTAAATATGAGATGCTGAATAACTGTCTCAGGCATACAGCTTGTTTTCTCATGTAATTTTTCATGTAATTCAGTAGTCTAAATTGAACCTCCCCTCCACTAACATAGCTACATTTCTGTAGCTCAATCATAGTTGATTATTTTGTTTTCCCTGAAAAAATGGAAGAAATGGTAGTAGGAAGATTATTTATTTTAAGGAACATTGGCGTAGAGGCAGGCTGCTTTTCTAGACAGACCAGCTTTTCACTATAACAGTATTTCAATGCTGACACTTTCCAAGAAACTACAGAATTAAATTCTCAGAATAAAATGTGTGTTTACTAGCTAGTATAAACTTGTTCTGAAAGCTTTTATTCACACACACAAATCTTTATCGATCTAAGCAATATTAGTGAAATATCAGTACTGGCTCTTGGTCTGGAGTGTTTTCAAGATGGTGAGTTCCAGATGATATGCTTTTGTCCAGCTGAACTGGGTTTTTACTTATGCTTGGGTATTATGTATTTATCAGGAAATACTAAGGAAACCGTATTTTTAATTGTGCCTGCGAAACCACTTCTGGGATTATAATCATCTCACTTCACCTAGTTGAAAGAATGTTTTGTGGGACAAGCAGTTTACAATCCAAGAAGTAGTCTTAAAAAGATGTGAAGAAAGAGATTGATTCCTTTCCTTTTCTGTATTTTTAAAATATTCTACATGCCAAAATATTAAAAAAAAAAAAAAGAAGAAGAAGAAGAACGTAGACAAATGCTGAAATATACTGTAATTGATGCAGTTTTTCTACTTCAAGAAGAATCTATACTCAGGTAAAGCATTTACAAGTGCTTTACAAGTTATATTTTTGTAGTGCTGTAATACAGTTTTTTATTTCTTTAAATTTTCTCTTGTAAAACTTAGGATTTCTATATAAATTAATTGTCACTGATGCTGCCAAAACAGACAAAGATTTATAGCTCTTACTATCTGACTGTATGTATCCTGCTTGTCACGACTCTTTGTGCCACTATCTAATTTGAAAACACAGCTCTGTATGAGAAAACCAGCCCCTTTTTCCATCTAATCTCTCATCCCCTTTCAGCTGTAATACTGTCATCTGTAATCCACTCAGGTTTGTGCAATATATTTTGTGCAGCTAAAATATTCCAGCTAACTAATTTTTTTTTTTTTTATTCAGGAAGAACCTTTAATCCTTAAGGGTTTCCCCAAAATCTTTTCAGATTAAAAATGTGATTCACACATTTCTACTAGCTCTGTTCTTCTGCAAAGGGAAGAGAAAGACAGGAGGAGTGTAATCAGGCAAGGACACACGTGTGTATGTGCAAGATAGAAAGCACATGTGTGATTGGGTTTTCTGGGTATTCACAGTGTTGGGCTTTGTTACTTTATGTCTTTTCTTTATGACTAATTACTTTTAATTCCACATATTCCTTAAATACCTTTTTTTACAAATGAAGGAGTAAAAAGTGTAAATTGAATGCTCAAATTGTTTTGAAAGGACCATAAGGTTATCTATTTCTATACATAGTATTATTTAAATATCTGTCAGTCTGGAGAGAGAAAGAACAAAGGACAAAAGGAATGGAGCAGTACAGGATACCTTCTCTTTCGATTTCTACCTGAAAGCACAAACTAGAGATTCTGAACCTCGTTTGCATGAGCACATAATCAGCTGGTTACAAATGCATTTCTCTGTGGGGTTTTCTGTATATTTTTGTATATTTACCCTTCTAAAATATTTCTGTATTACAGTTAGTTGCTTGATTTTTGTTTATTCCAAGTCATGTTCCGGATAGAGCTTAAATGAGATTTTATTTTCTTATACTGTCTTCGACTAGCAGTGGTGTGGTATGAATACTTCAGAAGGTGACTTCATGAAATGCTGTTTTCCCTGTCTGAGAAAGCTGTAGATCTTAGTATATCCATAAAAATATGACTGAACATGGGTAATCAATCATTTATTTTCCCACAGAAGCAAAACATGTTTTTTTTTTTTTTTTATCACAGCCAAGGAAAATAAGCAATACACCCAATAAATCAGTTATATGGGGCTTCAAAAGAATGATAATAATTCATACTGTTTTAAGAAAAAATTTTGAATATACATATGCTTAAATTGAAGCCATGGAAGTTAACATACAGGAAAAACAAGGAGTCATTTTTACAGCTGCATGTCTAATTGGTTTTCACCCCTTTACTTTGCAGTGACTCAGGGTGGGGATGCAATTGCATCGGAGATGTGTCATGGTCCTGGAATTCCTGAAAATGGGAAAAGGGCGGGCTCTGACTTCAGGTAGGCACATTCAGTTTTCTACGTGACCGAGGGGAAGATATTTCCTGTTCCGTGCACATAGAACGTGCAACTACAGACATATATATTGCTTCCCTAGTTTAAATGTGTTCAGTCTTTGTCAAAATAGCTTCAGTACATTGCATATCTTGGAATTTTTTTGCCTATTTCTTTTTTAAATCAATGCATTTTAAGTAGGAATTTTAGAGCATAATAATCTTGTCTGTGTGAGAAAGGCAGAAATTTTTGGACAGCATAGAAGCAGCAGCAAAGAGAATTCTCTCTTTTCCCACTATATACAAGTTAAAAATGCTTGGGAAACATGGCAAATTCTGTCTGAGGCTGTGATGAATGCCATCTCCTTGCTTTTTTTTTTTGTTTTCGGCTTTTGTTATATTCATTAAAAAAAAAAAAAAAGAAGATGAGGTCAAATGGACCCTTATGGAGAAATAAGGAAAGTTGCTCTTTCCCTGTTGTGGAAAAAAAGCAGAGACTTGAAGGTGTGTCAAAGAGGGTCAGAGCAGGGAGGTGGGAGCCTCCAGCTCATGCAGAGATTTATAAATTGCTCAGCAGGGAATGGACAGCCAGCCCTGAGAGCAAAGGGAATGGAAAACCTCATAGGAATTAGAGGGAATTGTGTAAAGTTCTCTGCAACTCCAATTCTCTGCAAGTTAATCAAACCTTTCTCCTGAATCAATTCTCTTACAAGCTAGGACATAACTGACAGGAACAATATTTTAAAAAATATTTTGGGATTTTTGTCTATTTACCCTCAAAGGTTTTTGAGAACTCATAAGAAACTCCCAACGTTAAGAGAATCAGCCATATGCAAAGTCATGATTTCATTGTCAACAGGGCAGAAGTTAAATGTATTTTAAAAAATAATGAAATGCACTAAGCTTTTCAATAAATAGGCTACTGAGAGACAAGGTGTCCAGAAGATGATCACTAGTATCCTGTTCTATATATTCTGATTCAATGTGGCAAATACAGCTGCTGCAGTCAAAAGTGTATGATACAGAAATGTAGTATACACTTGCTGTCCAAAGGTCTGCTCTTTTAGGGAAACAAATATAAATTTTATCTAGGTGTTGATTAATGCTTGATATATTGAGGAAAGAAACATCACTTGGTAGAAGCCTAGGTAAAAATGGAGCAGTAAAATATCACTCTTTGTAAAGATGTATTCGTCTAAGGGATCCTGTATACTTCCACTGTTATTTTGAAGAGTATTTTCCTTTACTATTTGACCAGTTATGCCTCCGTTTCCCTCCTCTGCTTGAGTCTCTGCTCATAGCCATAAAGGGTGCAGAGCACACCTCCTCTTCTGAATTCCTCCAAATTCAAGTGTTTGGTTAAAAGAATTAAGGGCAGCATCTAGAATCACTCTTATTAGTGAAGAGAGAAAAGCACCTCTGGAAAGAGGTCTAATTTATTATGTGAATGTCTGAATTTTATTTGCTCATGATACGTGTGGGCTGAGCAGACTCTCATCTAGTTATGGTCCAAGTCAGTGGCAGATGAACAATTGTTAAGCAACAACAGCAGGTCTAAGACAACTGGCAAACTGAAAGAATTACTTCTTTTCCCCTCTAAACTATAGTCTGCAATTTGAAAGAGAAAGGGATCTAAAATAATTTTGGTGAAAGAGGTCCAAAGATCCAAACATGTGAGCCCCAAAATGGGAGATAAAATTCCCAGCAGTGCATGAAAATATCAAGAAGAGAGAAAGCTCAAAATAACCTTAAAGCTTAAAGTATATTTTAAGAAATCTGAGGGAATCTAATGTCAAGAAACCTTGCAAAACATAAATAACTGTATTTTGAACATAGTCTCTTATGAACGAACGTGAGTTAAAGTTATCTTAAATGTCTGGAGCTTACTTATGAGTAATGCTTACTCCGTTGACAAAGCAAGGCTATTCTCATCCTTAAACCTCTAATGGTTTCATTTCACTTAATGTATCTTACTGGGGATAAATTAATGCATTCAGAGTTCAAAAATAGTACAAGCAACACCATAGAAGAGAGGATAAATAAAATACATTAATATACTTTGATCATTTACTATTTGTGTGCATATTTTGGTCCTCTGATTCTGAATACTATTTGAAAGAAACAATAAAATCTTATTTTCATCCTAAACCTTACTTCTCATCTGAAAACTAATTATGCAACAGCAACTGTTTTTCATGTACTGTGAACTACTTTTTTTTTTTTTTTACATCTATTTAAAACATATCTTAGCTATCTTAAAGTTAGCTATCTATATCTAGCTTGACATTTAAATAGAGAATTTGGCTGGATTTAGTTTTTCTTTCTCTGAAATGAAAAATCAAGTTCTTCCAAAAGAGAAGGGAAAATAATATAGCTGCTGCTTTCATTTCTCCAATGTAGTGAAAATTCTACAGAGAGTTAAGAAAGGCAATGTGTTTTCTTTTTGAAGAGAAAAGTATACACACCAGAAGGAACTATTGTTCTTGTCAGGAGAATGACAACTGTGGATATTAATCTGAACTAAAACATATGAAAATGCACATTATTCAAAATCTTTTCCAGTCTGCTGAAAGACATGTTGTGAGTGGGATTGATGGAAAAGCAGAGGATTTGTTTTCAAGACAGCCTGAGACCCAACTGATTCCGTGATGACGAATTCTTTGAAAATGGTTTCATTGTTTTCAGCATAATAATGGCATTCATTCTAATATCATAAAGCAAACAAAAATATATTGAAATCTTAACCTTTTCATTCTGTCCTCCTGCCATGCATTTACTGTGTTCAGTTCAGGATGTGGAAGAGGTGATTTTCAGTGATTTAAAATTACCCAGTGGATATTTGGATACATTTTGAGGAAGAAATGGCAACTCAGACTTTGCTAATGGAATGAGAACCTAATCAGTACAATTTGGGGGTCAATATCACATTTTACTTTTATGTGAGATCTCAAAACAGTAGATTGTTTAAATGAAATGTAAAGTGGATATAAACAATTACATTTCAGCTCTCCTTAAATAATAGATGGTATGTGCAGTACTGTGAAAATACAATCATTCTCCATAATTCCACTGACACTTGTAACAAACATAGTTTTTAAATTGTCAAAATAGCTTTTTAAAATTAAACACATTTTCTTATGTTTATTATTTCACATGGATTTTTTTCTTTTTAAAATGTGGCTTCTTTCAATCAAATTCTAGCCTTCTTTATAAAAGGATAAACTTTGCTTTGACACAGTTCAAATTTAAAATAGAAAAAGAAAGAAAAAAGGAAATGGACTTCTTCCCTTTGTTGAAAGTTTACATACAGAATTTACAAAACAAAACAAAACACAACCAGTGCCCAAAGATTTGAACAGTGACTGGGAAGCTAAAGATGAGAAAATCAGACATTTGCTGTTAACAATTATAAAGTAAGTGAAGTAACAGTTTCCTTTGAAATCACAGAAAAGTAAGTTAACAACTTTAAAAGGATGCTTGCTTTTTAAATGGAAAATTTCAAGCAGAATCATAGAATCAAATCATAGAATAATTTGGGTTGGAGGGGACCTTTAAAGGTCATCTAGTCCAACCTGACTGCGAATGTTTCCAGCGATGGGGAATCTCTCAGCAAAGCTGTTCCACCACCCTCGTAAAAAAATTTTTCCTTATAACTACTCTAAATCTCCCCTCTTTTAGTTTAAAGTCATTATCCATTGGCCTGTCCCAACAGGCCCTGCTAAAATGCTTGTCCCCAACTTTCCTGTAATCCCCTTTTAAGTACGGAAAGGCCGCAATAAGGTCTCCTGGGAGCCTTCTCTTCTCAAGTATGAGCAGCACCAACTGCCTCGGCTTGGTGTCATCTGCTGAGGGTGCACTCAATAATCCCACTGTCATTGAAGAAGATATTGAACAGTACTGGACCCAAGAGACCCCTGAGGGACATCACTTCTCACTCATCTCCATTTGGACATTGAGTTGTTGACCACTATTAGCTCAGTCACTGAGGTTTTCACCTGACTGCCATTAACTATTCAAATATCATGGAGAGGGGCTTTGCAACTACATCAGCCAATTGCCTCAGGACTCTGAGATGCATCTCTCAGATTTCCATACGTTCGGGTTCCTCAGGCGGTCACAAACCTGATCTTCTCTTACAGTGGGAGGGAATTTGTTCCCCCAGTCCTTATCTCGCAGAGAGGTGTGGGAAAAGGTTGCCAGTAAAGACTGAGGCAAAAAGGTACTTGCTCTTGAAGGGTAAGAATGAGTTGGATGTTAGTGAATCAGATTATTTGCTATTCTCCACAGCACAATTTTAGGCACCGAGCTTTCTGACTGCCATCTAGCAATCCCCTGGTGTTTAGGAATCAATGACTCAGAAGAACCAAACTGAAAAATCTGCTTTATCACAATCACTTAGTTCACCACATGGGATTAGCAAACAGATGTAAATGTCCAAGAAAGCTAACAACAAAATCCATTGATTATGATCAGGAATAAGGAATGTCAGGAATAATAAGTGGAAGCGGAAACGTAAATACTGTTTAGGAAAGCTCTTTTAAATTTTTCATAATGCTGCTCAGCATTGCTCAGTAAGCAATGATTTATATCTGAAAAAAAGAATAAATTGTAAAGCATTCCAAACAGACACATTTCAAAGTTACAAGTGTAACAGTCAAATTTATGTCCTAATGAAATTTATCATTTAGCATATTTTTAACATTATATTTCAGCTAGGTTAGGAATATTTAATGAGTTATTAAAATTTACTGAAATTAATATTTCCTGATTGTACATGTTGATACATTACCCTATCTAACTATTCTTTTAAGAGAATATAGAGAAGTTGAAATTATTTGTGAAGTAAATTTTGTTGTCTGAAAGAACAGTGATTATATATTTTCTTAAAACATATATCTCTTTATGCATTCATTGAAGTCATAGTTTAAAGCATCACACTTATTATCACAATTGCTTTGTATTTCTAGCCTTCTTTAAAAGGTGGACAAAATAAATAGTAGACCTATAGTTTTTTCATTAATATAGTAATGATGGAGTAGAATTTCACACCTTAAATTCTTTGTTTAGACCTAGAAATATTTTGTCATTTGGTGCTATTTAGATTTATTTGAGGAAGATTACATTTAAAATACATTTTAATTGTTTCCTTCTTCCTCCCATTTTTCTCCTAGGGTGGGTGCAAGTGTGCAGTTCTCCTGTGAAGATAATTATGTTCTGCAAGGTTCTAAGAGCATCACTTGTCAGAGAGTGACAGATACACTGGCTGCCTGGAGTGACCACAGGCCAATCTGCAGAGGTAGGTCTATTTGGAATTTTTCCTGAAGTTTCAAAGGGTAATTTATAGTTTCTGCTTAGAAATGCAATGAAACAATGTCCAAACCAAAGCAAAAAACCAAATATATAAAATTTATTTTATGTGTGTTTGCATATATATATATATATATATAAAAGTTCATATATATCCAAAGATCTTTCTGTATCTCAAACCACACAAGCAAAGATGCAGAAACAGTATCAATTTAGGGAGCTAATTTCCTTTTTATAGTTTTCATTTCACTTAATCTTCTTCTTGTCCTGTTAAGCATATTTTAAATAGAACTAGTTAGTTAGGTTTAGATTAAACTTTTCCAATTAAATTCCTAAATAGGAGATCCTCACAGTCATATTGTGTTCCTGCCAGTCCCAGATATTTACATAGTCCTCATTTTTTGGTAAATTCCCTTCTCTTTCATCTATTGTGATCGACCTTGCAAATGACCCAACCTTTTGACTTCTTTTCTAAATGTTTTCTCATTATGATCTGAATCAATTAATAAGTTTCTCCCCCTGCTTTTAAGGAGGAGAGGGGGATGTTTGGTTGTAGGTTTTTCCAGGGCAATCTACTGCTTGTAATGAACGCACAGAATAATATTTAAATGCTGTCAAAGCACTCCAAAACTGAGGTACACAGGAAAAATAAAAAGTATATATCTATGTACAGAACTTTTCCTTTTTCTCAGTAGAAAAATTAACTTGGGTTGCACATTTGAATTGTACATTTTAATTAAAGTCTTAACCCTAGAAATGTGCTAACCTCATGTCCTCCTAGAATGAGACAACCTGGCCAGGACAGGCCCTGGAAAACAAGAAAACTACCACCATTAATTACCATTAATTAAAAAAAAAAAAAAAAAAGAGGAGGAAATATCCCCAATCAGACAAATTGGTTTACATAATTTATTTATCATTTTGAGCTATATCAAAGAGATACTTCTTGTACTCACAAAATCTTATACTGCCCAGTTAGAAGGGCAGCAAATGTGAGAGAGACTGTAGAGGGAAGGATTTGTAGCACATGGACCTAAACTTTTGCTTGTTCAAGAGTGAGCTAAAGCCTAATCTTACTTACACAAAACTTTTATATTTGTATCAAAAGGTTTTATTATCTAGCTATTTTATAATACCAAAAGAAAAAAAACCCCAACATTCTCCTGTTGCCAGAAGAGGTTTTTTGACTTGTTTAATTACATATGTGATATACTTGCAAATTATGCTTTCTTCATTAAAGAGTATAAATAGCTGTGGTGGGCTGACCCCAGCCAGCAGCTGAACATCTGCCCAGCCACTCGCTTACTTGACCCCTGTGGGATGAGAGGAAGAACTGGCAGAGCAAAAGATGGAAACATGTGTGTGGACATCAACGCAATTTAATAAACGAAGGAAAACTTTTCATGCAACCAAAGCAAAAAAAAAAAAAAATTTATTCACTACTTCCAGTTGGTGGGCAGCTGTTTAGCCATTTCCTGGAAAGCAGGGCCCCAGAACAAGTGGTGGTTGCTTGGGAAAACAAACCTGTAACCATGAATGTCCCTATTTCCTCCTCCTTTCCCTGAGCTTTGTTGTTGACCATGTTGTCATATGGTATGGGAATATCCCTTTGAGCCATTGGTGTCAGCTGTCCTGGCTGTGTCCCCTTCCAACTTCTTGCCCACCCCAAGACTACTTGTGGGGGCAGTGGGAGAAACAGAGAAGGCCTTGATGTTGTGCAAGCTCACTTTGCAATAGCCAAAACGCTGGTGTGTTACCAACACAATTCTAGTTACAAATCTAAACCACAGCAACTTACAAGCTGCTATGAAGAAAGCTAACTTTATGCCAGTCAGGCCTAATAAAAAATTCTGTAAAGCTGTCTCTTGGATAAATTATTACAAGCTATATGTAACATAGGTAATAATACATAGGCACATCTATTTAAAGATACAATCTAAAATATAGTAAAAAAGAAATAAATAAAAATCATACCTCCTACTCTTTTCAGAGCAGCAAAACAACAGTGATTTGTGTCTCTGTAGCTAAGTATCTAAATGAAAAATCTAAATATAACCTGTCAGTATTTGGTTTTACACTACTGCAGAATAACGAGTCAATGCAACTCCACTGTTTGATCATTTGGTGGGGTTTTTTTTCATCTCCTGAATTTATTCTTATTTGCTAACACATTGCAGAAATGAGCTGAAGTAATCTATGTATGGTAAAAGTAATGCTCAGCAGAAAGGGGCTATTTGCTGCTGAATTATCTGTGTGTTATTACTAGTGTTTGCTGTTCCTTCCAATTTATTATCTGCAAATGCCTCTATTATGCTTTACTCCCTCCAGTAAACTTATAACAAAATAGATAAATTAGTACTCTACTTCTATTAAAACCTCAGTTGGAAAAAACATACTTCCAAAATTGAAGCTAAAATTTCACAGCAGTCTGAGGGTCAAGACAGCCAGCCTCTAAAAGTTATTACGCTTTTTCTACACACAGATTAACATTGTTTAGGCTGAATGGTGTATAATTCTGGTACAATATTACAACATTGCATGTGGTGCACGTTTGTGGATGGTGGAAAAGATACAAGGTTTATTTGTAGTCCACATTCTTCCTAATCCCCTTTCTGACCTTCAAGGTGCCAGTATTCACGGCACTGATACAATGTATTTAATGATAAAATACAAAATACAAAAACTCTTTATCGCATTTTCTAATTGATCATCAACTTTAAGTGGGAAAGCTGATAAACTACATACAACTAGTGTGGGCTTAATGACTGACGAATCGGAAACTTTGCATGTATCTCAGAATGGTGACCAACAGAGTTCAGGATTCACCAAGCTGACGAATAGTCAGAGGAACCATCTGGCTGTTGGCAAGTTCCTTCATTATTTACATTAAACAGCGTCCATGTAACGACTTTACTTGCAAGGGCACAGCAGGGGCCGCTGGGGAGCTGCAGAGCCTGCCTGAGTCGGCAGCTCAGGACCAGGCCCGAAAGCCGGGGCCTGTCCCACTGCCCCAGGCGGGCCAGGGGCAGCCCCAGCCTCGGACACCGGGCACCTCCCTGGGGATGGGGACAGCCCGTGTGGCCAGGCTGAGACATCCGAGCCTGGATGGGGGGTCAGGATGAACAAGGTCTGTGAGCAGGCACAGGCATGGCTGTGGTGGAACCGCGGGCAGCTGTTTGAGATCAGGCAGAGGCTGACAGGCCAAGCCCAGCCTGAAATGGATCCCCTGGGCCCGCAAGCAGGCGGTGGTGGGAGGCCCCAGTGTGGCTGCTCAGGGCAGGTGAAGCCTCAGGAACTGAATGGTTCTAATGTAAATGTTCCTAGCTTTCTTGAATTCCACACAAAAACCTTACAGCAATTCATTCTGTTTTCTTTAAGTGATATACAAGGCCATTTTTGTACAATGTTTTGCAGTAACTCAATTTCCTAAGCAGACCTCTGGGCACAACTTCAATTGCAGCTCTTGCTTGGCTCCTGTGTTTTCTTTCTTTCCCTCCCCTACAAAATTCAAATAGGGGAAGGATAAGAGAGTAATGGCTTGACTGAAAAAAAGATCTAACAGAGTTGTTTCCTAGCCATTCTTCTTTTTGGATAGCTAGAAAAAGTATAAACTGTCGTTTATAAAGTATAAATTGCTACGAAGTCACACCTCTGGATTAGTTCCTACTGCGGTAGACCTTGTGCAGGGTGAATTGAATAGAAATTAATACCTATTAATTGTCTGCTAGTTGCAGTGCTGGAGGTATGGTGCCTCTACCAGTTACTGCAGTTAGAATATTCTCTACTTCAGATCCTATGAATCCGCTTTTTTGAATTGCTTTTTTGTTCTAGCAATTAAAAGAATTTATTTTGCTTGATACAGCAATTCTGTATTACTAGCAGGCAGCATACAGTGGCATTCTTCAATGTGATTAGTTCTTTTTGTCCCTGTTAAGCACAGGTAGCTTGTTAAAAATTGTCAGTGAAGATTTGGTAGAATTACTTATGTGAATGAGGGAGGGTGTTTGGGTTTTTTTTGGCTTCTACTGAGATCGTTATGGAAGATTTCCCTGTGATGTGCCTGAGACTTAAGTGAAATTCATGAAAGTATATTAAGACAGTTTTTATCATAAAGATAGATAGACATTTTCACAGAAAACTGATATAAGGATAGAAAATCTGAAAGCAATTTTGCTCTTCTTTCCTTATTTCCTATTTGTACCAGTCACACTTCTTTTAATGTGGAAGGTCAGGCTTCCTCCAGACAAGCTTTTGAGGTTAAAAAATGCTCATATTTCGTTCTTCAGACTGGAGGCAGCCACAGAGAAAGATGAAAAGTTAAATTTTCCAAAGTACCAGAAATATGTTGGTTACTTTTATCCAATATTCAGAGAAAGAATGACCAAGTTTTTAAGGAATGTAGTCATTCTTCCTGCCAATAGTGAAACTTAGGTAAATGAAGAATTTAAATTAACATGAAAAGTTAATGTAAATTGTATGGATAGATTATGAAATTCAGATATTTGAAGATATTCAGTATCTAAATACTTAGAAATTATGTGATCTCGACTCTCTATTTTAGCATGTTGCCAAAGTGGTGAAGTATCAAAAATGTGAGAGTGGAATTTTTAAGTTTTCTGAGTTCTGTAGCTGCATTTGATGTCCCTGGAACTTCTTTGTCTAAATATTTTTAAAATACTTTGAGATACTGAAATAGTTTGAGAAGTTTGAATATTTTGATCTATCCCTAATGCTCTTTGTAAAAAAACTTAAGTTGTAAAGTCATTTATTTTCAAGTTGTTAACTATATAGATTTGCTGAATGTGACAGAAGAATTGTGATGGTTTCACAATTGAACCTTTGCTTTACAAATACCAAGCTACTGTCTAGAAACATTTAATATTTTTTTTCTTTCTAATTTTATTTCCTCTGGTGTAAAGAGCTAAGATACAACAGAAGTTCATGGTTAGGGTAAGGATATACTGTTATGCAGAGCTAAACATTGTGATATATGGCTCTCCAGCCATGGAGAGCTCCCTCCATCCACTTGGAGAGGGTAAATCTCTCTCTAAACAGAATATTAATATGATAATTCTGATAAATTTATTTACATAGAGTAAGTTAAATGTTGGGCTGATTATTTGAAAACCACCAGTTTCTTTCCTCTGCAGGTCATTTTTCAGGAGTTTTCTCAACTGGCTCAAATATCCTCAAAGGCAGATTCTTATAGAACATATAGACATAATACTTGCACAGCAAGTTGTAATCAATGCTATAACAATTTTATAATGTTTATTTTAAACAGAGCAACTGATCAAAAGTAATCTGTTTTGTTTTTTACCATTTTAGCTAGAACATGTGGTTCTAACTTACGTGGACCAAGTGGGATTATTACATCACCAAATTACCCAGTTCAGTATGAAGACAATGCGCACTGTGTGTGGGTCATTACAACAACTGATCCAGAAAAGGTATGGTTTTTCTCTTTGTCTCAATTTAAACTGTACAAATTTGGATCTCTCTTAAAATAATTTCATACATAGTTGCACAAATGTATTAACACATGCAAGCATGTATGTTTATTTAAACACAAGACTGACCAGAAATGTTAAGAGAATATATTGAACGTTAGGGAAAAAAATAAAAAAAAAAAGGTAATATCTGTGGAAGTCTCCACTCAGAGTAATAGGCCTCAAAGTTTTCAAGTTATACATACATTTTCTAATGAAATACATAAAATCACATTCAAAATCACACATTGTTAAATGGGTTTATAGTGGATTGTATTTGTTGTTGTATCTTGATACTTACTCATTGTTGAATCTCAGTATAAACAACAGACAAATCTAAGCACTTTGTCTGATCTTGAAACTGAATGACCTTTGACTTCAAAACTATTAAATTTTAGAGAAAGTATTAAATTACTTTGCATTTGTTAATATGGACAAGCATTTAAAATATGAAAAATTTCTGATCAATTCTTGCACTCAAATTTATATTCAGTAATATGCATTCTCTTTGCATGTATAGTTTTATAAGAGAAAATTTAAGTGTGCATCAAAAGAAAATAAGTGAAATTCCTACTGATAGAAGTGTCTTGGTGAGTCTACTGATAGAAGAGTCTTAGTGATTTTTTATTCAAAAGTGTTCTATTAATTTTTCATTTTTTATTTTTCTTCCCTTAATTTTCAAGAATTTTAATTAAGCGTTGTTTTTCATATTTATAATGAAATGAAGATAGTAATGTCCTTGCTGATTGCAAGAAATTTTAACCAGAATAATACCAAAAAATGGTACTGACTGTGTGGTGCTATTTATTAAACTGTACAGTGTATGTTTTCTGTGGAAGCTAAGATGTGAAAAACAATAGACCTCAGTCTACTATAATAACGCACAAGTTCTATTCATTCTGTACAATATGTCTTTCTCAATGGATTTAGTATTTCAGTATGGAAGAACTCAGTGAGATTGGTGAGTATTAATTTAGTACTTTGTTCACTGGACTCGAAAAGGCACTCTTTAGTAGTATTCTGCAGGCAGGTTGATAGTCCATCAGTCACAAGAATACACTGAAAGAATTACAAACTTAGACAGATCAATTCTTTTATTATGTTCAAAATGAAGAGGTATGAGTACAAGGCTTGGAGATTTCACCCAGAAAAAAACCCACACTATTACATCCATCTGGGTGGAAAGTAAAGAGATATAACAGACATATTGACAATCCCAATGGAAGAAAAAGAGGTGGAGCTTTAAGTCTTTCAGTTCTGGACAGGATGGGCAATAGGAAATGAATTGTCTTTTCATTAATATTTTTATTAATCTAGCAGTGCAACAAAGGAAGATTATTTTCTTAACTTCATGTATCTTGGAAAGATGGGTATTTGCTTTAGGACCATTGTGAATGTCAAGTCTTAAAATCAAACATCTCTATGGTTTACAGTATCCTCAAGTTGCTTTCACATAAAGTCTACATTATTTTTTCACATAAGTCTACATTATCTTCATCAGTGTGTATCAATATAAAACTGATATTGGGACTTTTATCCCCAAACAGCTGAATCTAGATTTAACACATATCCTTTCTGTTAATAAAAGTTAGGCCAGAAAATGCTTTTTATCTGACTGAAATGGGACTTTTTTCCTGCTTCTTCCTGAAGAAAAATATCTTGCTGGCATTTTGAAAACTGTGAACTTTAAAAAATCAATTACAAAAAATAATTTCCAGGTTTCCAAAATAATAAATTGATTTTAAGATGTGCTGAAAGTTGCGCAGATTTTCATCCCTGACTTTTGTTGGAGTTGTGAATGACAGAAATCTTGAAAACTGAACTGTGTATGGAAGGTCTGATTTTAAGATTATATTGAGAAGCCTTTTTTTTGCCCTTTAGATTTGAGAATATTTATCAGAATGCTTAGGGTCTGTGATTGATTTTCTTTCCCAAGAAGGTAGACAGTTCGTGACACGGTGTTATTCTGTATCTTAAATTACTTTTGACTTATCTAGCAGTGAATTTGTGTCCTTTCACCAGGTTAGTTTACACATAGAATTTTACAAAGTAACATAATGGTTCCTCTTAACATTCAGTGCAGTTTAAAGATAGTCTACTTAAAGAGATTCCCTTGCAGAAAAAAAAAAAAAAAAAAAAAAAAAAAGGAAGATAATATCCTGGAATATTTTAAAGACTAAATTAAAAATAAAAGTGACACATAACAGTTTCCAAATTTTGCATTCTGGTGCTGGTGGGGGGAGATTTGAATGCCAATTCAAAATGAAAACAAATTTGTTGTTAGTTAAATGTTTTTAATGTTTTTTGGACTGTTTATTTGCCTTTTTCTGAGCAACACAAAAATCTGAGTTAAGCTTGATTCTTCTCCTATTCAAAGGTGTTTCTGTTAATGCTCTGCTTAATTTGAAGAGCTGATTTTCTTCTCTTGACATTTATTTTTTTCCTCTGGGTCCTGCTATTGTAGCTTCTGATCAGCATCACACTGACTCACTTATTAGAGTTGCAAATACTTGCTGTAATTTTTCATAATTCTACATTTATTTGGTTGTTCTGTTATGCATTTTCTCAACTTTTTAGAATCCTTGTACTTTGTACTGTTTCTCTGTTGTCTTCATCTCTTTCTTGCTGTTAGTGCAATCTTTTCAGTATGTTCTAAGCCCAATTCTATCTCTTGCTGTTTCAATTCATTCTCCAGGCTGGGGGTTTTTTCCTAAGACTTACTGCTTTGCATTTCCTGCTGCTTTCACTATTTTGGTAACACTGCTGGGTACAAGGGCTCCAGTTTTCAACTCCAGTGTCTTTGGGAGGGCAAGGTTTGGTGGTGTTTCAGGAATGATGCCTAGTTTTGTGCAGTATTTTCCTGACTGACTGCAGATTGTGCTACCGTAGATTTCCCTCAATAATTCTAAGTTTAATGACCTGAGAAGAGTGTGTTGTTTGTTGTTCATTTTGTTCTGTTTTGTTTTTTCATGAAGAATGTACTTAAGCCACAGTACAAACCAGAGACATTAAGTATCTGTTTGGGCCTTAACAACTTTCTTCTTCTTTACAAAAAAAGGTATTCACTGAAGTTACATAATTGAAGATGTTGGAATTAGAGGGAGGGTGGGAAACTTCACATACAGTTCTATAGGGCTGAGCCTTCAGGTTTTTGTATAAAGTTGAACCATGTTGTCATAAACTGGTATTTCTGATTTATTGCCTTTCAAAGCACATAGCTGGGGAACTTCAGGAGAACATTCTTGCTCAGGAAAACTTTCCCCAGTGCACAGCTAGGGAATCCACATACTGTTAAGGTTGATTTTGATGTAATTTCTTTTCAGATAATTCATTTTTGCAATATGCTCTAGAAGATTAGTCTTACTAAGCAGGCTATTATAATATGCATGAGGTTGTCTTGCTGATTCATGGATTGGGTCAAAGTGTGTAGTAGCTCAGATCTCATCTATTAATGACACCCCTGTCTTGCTCAGATTATTGCTTCCATGTAAGTAGCTTATATGTAATATGTAATAATTTGCAATATATTCAGAGCCTTTCTTTCAATGGGTAAATCTACCCCAGTTAGATGCCATTATTGTGTGTAAATTATTTAATATTAGAATGGGTTTTAGAAAGTGTATCCATAAATAGCCTATTTATTCAAAACTTCATTACAGGCAGGGGTCCTCATCTTCTGAGTGGCTGCTCAGACCATCCTGCCACAAGTAAGAGAATGTTTGTCAGAGTGTCTGACACCTACAGCACCTGTAATCTAACACTACTGGTGTCTGACTGGGGAAGGAAGCTCTTGCTGGGCACCGTGTGTCACCTCTCTACAGAGATTGCCAGTGTGCTGCCACAGTATTGATTTTTATCTGTAGAACTTAACCTCTCAAAGAGTTTTGGGTTGCAGAGATCCCGATCTCTACAGAGAGAGATCAGGATGTAGATCTAAGAACTACTTTCACAAAACTTTTGTATATTCTTGGCAATGTATAGACTCATGCTAGTGACTTACTCAATTCTTACTATCTCGTGAGTCTCAGGATAGATTTAATAGCATGAAAGAAAAGGTCATTGTGAGTTTAGAATTGACTCATTCGTCTATCCTGTGCCACCTAGATTGTACAGCTATACTAAGAACTCCCTGACAGGATGATTTCCCGTGGTGTGTGGAAAATGGAAGCACAGTCTTGTAGGCTCTTTTGTCCCTCACACCGTGTTAAAACTGAATTTTGTACCATATGTAAATGTGAAAATTTAAACTTCCTTAATTTTCATTCACTGGAACAGTGTCTTTAATTTTAGGGACATATGGCATCATTGACAAAGGATTCACACAGTTTAGAATTGAAATTATTAAGGTCTCAGTTATGAAACAAACAAATATAATGAAGTCCCCTCCTGCTTTGAAATGGGCTTGTGTATTATTATTTTTTTAATAAAGCATTATAATTTAGAACACAAAGTATAACTAAAGCTATTATATGAGAAAGCTAATGTTGCATTAATAACCATGAGATTTTAAACTTCCAGTGTCCTAAAATCTTGTAGAAGACTTCCAGGGTAGCCTTGATTCTGTACAGTCTTAAATACATTTCAAAAACAAACAAAAGAGTGTGCATATTTTAATACAATGTGCAAAATGTACTTACAAGCTTACTGGAAAAAACATGTTATATATAACTCACTACAGTATATCTTCATGCTCAATTTGCATTTAAATACATAGATTGTAACAGAATTCTATATACATACAACTGACATTAGAAAAAAATATATATTGCACAAAACCAATCACAGGTTGGTTTTTTTTAAATTTCATTGTTGTGTTGCTGTGTTTTGTGTATACTTATTCAACATTGTAATTTCTGTTAATGCTGATATTTCTACCTTTCAAGTCATCACGTGAGTGAGATGTAGTAGCAGAGCTCCTATAGAATATTTTCTTAATAAGCTTACTGAATCTAAATTGGAAGATACTGTAACACAAGTAGGGCTGGAACAGAAAAGTCAGATCCAGCATGGCAGATATTTTGGATGAAATTTGATTTGCACATACGGGTGCTACATCTCTGAACTCCAATTACGCTTGATGGAAAAATAGTCAGTAGAGTCAAAACAATAATGCATCTCATCCTAAAGCAGTCCACTAGAGGCTGATCAGCTCAATCACCCTTTGGGCTTTGTGGAATAAAGTATGTTATTTTAGATGAATGAGAGGGGTCCCATAATGGCCATATGTTGAATGAAAAAGTATAACTTTGGATTAGGAGTATGCTAGGTGTAACTAAAAGAAAGTATATCTGTATATAACTGATATACCTGAATCAAAACGGCTTTCTATATTGAATTTAGATGTCTCATTTGTGCATTCATTACAAGTTTTGACTTTTGCTGTCTTTAAAAAACTGTTGGAGGTACCGGTGGAAGAGGGACACTTGGGATCAGGATGTTTAAATGGTCCAAACGTAAATTTCCCCCAGTGCAGGAAAGTGCTGTATGTCCTGGTATGTGGGGAAAGCTAACTGAGTGAGCATTCTTAATGCTTTGGGCATTAGTTCTGGTGGCATTTGCTTTATGTATTTTTCTCAGCTGATTTCTAACATTAAATGCAGAAACACAGTTTCCTTCCTAAGGCAATTGCCGCAAATAGAGGCTGGCAGTTATATTCCTTGTTGCTTAACTTTCCCTCTGACCTTCATCCTTCCATGCTGGTTTTGAATGAAGGACACTAAGTACTGAGCCCTGTCTGTGTTCAGTATCTCAGATTTACTTTCAGGATAGCAGGTAGGTTTATTCTGCCGAGATTTAGCTGTGGGGTATGAATTTTATGAGGCTCAGATGGATCTAAGTATGACATACCTAGTTGGAAATGGCAGTTTAGGGAAACTTAGGACATGAAGGAATGGAAAAACTGAAGAAGGAGACTTAGCAGTATATTTGCTACGATATTATCTTTGATTTTACAGTAAATCTGTGTTTCAGAAAGGCAGTTGGAATATATTAGCTGGTAATGCAATGCTCAAGATAAACAAGTAATTCAGCTTCCAAACAAGGTGAATGTATTAGAATGTGGCAAAGTTTTATTTGTCAAGATTAAGCAAAGGTATGTGGCTTAATGGAAACTATTGAAAAACAAAAAAACCCTAAAAACTTTCAATGTTACCAAGACTATTTTGTTAAATACAAAATTATGACATTTTAAAAGTTCTAATGCTTCTGTTTTCTCATGTTCTAACATCAGGTCAAGGATAAAGAAAAGAGAGTTCTTCCTTTCATGAGAGGGCAATATGTAATATTTTCACTGTGATAAGTGTGTACTGTATTTGCATGGATAAGAATTATACAAATCTGTTATTGTCATTATTTTGTTGAAATTTAATGCAGCGAAGGCTAGCCATATTTGCCTTTCTCATAGATACACTTTTCCAGCCTGGATGGCTGTTAAATCCATCATTATTTTACGTGTATCTTGTGAAACAAAAAACGCTATTCCTTTATAAATTCATTTCTTTTATAGCTAAAACAATCCCCTGTTCAAAAAATACAAAAAACCCCACACAACTGTAGAACAGATAAGCATACCTTTTTGTTTTAGTATCGCCAGAGTTGTCTTTAAAGGTTAAATGACACACAAAATAACCCCACAAAACCCCAACAATTACAATGACTGCTCTTTCATCATTGGTATTGATCATTATCCAGCCACTGCTGTGTATGTACTTCTGTTGCTGAAAGTTGGGTTCTTGCCTCCAACTTTTTTCTTAGAGGAACTTCTCTACTGCAAATGCATTTAGAAATTCTCCGTTGTATCGTTCCTGCACTATGGTTTTTGTCCTTTCATCTTCCTCTGCCTCAGTTTCTTCTTCTTTGCTGTTTTGATCTCCATCAATATATTTCTTTTATCTTTTATCTTTCTTTAAACTTTTCTTTTTTTCTTATTTTTTATTTTATGTATTTTCAGAAAGGAAAAGATACGTATACAAAAATCAAATATAGAATCCTAATGGTTTTCATGGTTTAAATAGAGCTCAAAGCCAACTGAAATTTTTACTTTTTTTTAATCAGAAGGGAACAGTAAATTTTTGTTCATAGTTTATTAATGTAATTACAGTCTTATTCAGTGTAAGAATGTACCAGCTGTTGTGGTGACATATTATTCCACAAAATACATACATTTAATTTCTTCATAGTGAAAGGACTTCAGACAACTTTACAAAATGGAGAATCAATCAGGTTTCTCAAGCCATAAGTGAATATCCATTAAAATGCCTAAATGTAAGACACTTCCTTAAGTACTTTGTATCTACACATTATAGAAGATAAATGAACTTAATGTTATTACTCCTACACATACATACACGTGCACTCTTGCACAGAGACGTGTAAAATAAACAACTGAATGCTTTACCTACACAATCCCAAAGCATATAAATATAGCAACATACACTCATTAATATTCTTTCATTTAATTCAGGATATGACCTGACAGGAAAAACTCAGAGCATGCATTAGATGAGAACATTGTGCCATTATTAAAAAAAAATAAAAATAGAAAAACCCCAAACCTATAATTAAATCTCCACATACTTTTCTTATTTCATTTGTTCTACAAGTTAGTTGAAAATGTTTGCAGCTATTGGGAGTATAACAGATCTGACAATGTTCTTGGATGTTGTCTTTGTTCATATACCCTTTTTTCTTTTTTCCCCTGTTTATTTTTTTCTTAGTTTATCAGGTATTCTACATAAATTATCTTTGTGCAGCTTGATGGGGTTGATAACGAGGATGACTAAACCCACACTTACTGCACAAGGAGCCAAGTGCTACAGGATAATTTATGCACTTACAGCCCTGGGTTACCTCATAGAGCATGTTCATTTGCTTTGCCATCAAACACAGGTGGTCAAAGTTCCTTTGTGCGTGACGTTCTCTGTGTAGCTTCTCTTCTAAATCTTTTCTTGGGTACCTTTTCTACTGGACAAATGCTGGCAATTTCCTACAATGGGCAAATAATAGGAAATTCTAAGAAATCCACAGACTGCATAGTGAAATGTATATATTTGGGGAAAATAATGATATTATTTTAAAAATAGATTAGTATTTTCTGAAAATTATTACAATTCCTTTAATTTTTCTTTAGCAATACTATAGATTTGGTGTTTGGGATCAAGGTAAGTAGAAGCCTACAGGCATTTACATAATAAATTACCATCAGCACTTCCTTTAATTAACTCACTTTGGTATATTACTAAACAGGAGCTTCGTATTATAAGGAAAGAGCCATTGGGGAAAATAGTAAATGGAGGACCAAATCACCACACGTATGTTAAATTGTGCAAATCTCAGTTTTCAGGATGGTGATGTTAAAGGGGAAAGACAGAATTAATTCTACTTACTGGAATTTTTACTTTGTGTGGGAAATATGATAGAGTTTGCAGTAAGGTGTTATAGAACAAAAATTTTTCAAAGTGCCATGTGGCAAAAATGGCACTCGAGCTCATTTGATAGCTGAGATTCAGCACAAAAAAAGCAAGCTCCAAGGATACACTGTGGGGCCTGTATTAACTCAATAACTTAAAGCCTTTAAGTGCACTGCCTAAACTAGTTCTAACTTTTTAAGATCTTTCTGTCTTCAAAGTAAACACCTCAAAGTGTGTTGTAGCCCATTTAAAATCAGTTTTTCCTCCTAGCTTTCATTAAGTAAAATAAAACCAACTGTGACAGGTGGACAGTGAACTTCTCATACATGTAAACATTTGGATATATCTGTTTGCAATATGCAGGGTTATTAATATCTAATGGACTAATGTTTTTAAATTTTGGAAATGTAAATGAAATAATTTACTTGGAGCTCTTTGAAAAATATGAAATGCCACACAAATTTAATGCAACTTTTGAAGTAAATAGAGACAGAAAATTAATTCCTAAAATGTGATCCCAACAAGAATCAAGGTAGCTATTAACACACCTACTGCATATTGTGCAAGGGATTAGCATAGGTTACCATGCAGATTTGTCAGCTGCTTGATCCAAGAAATATATGCATAGATTTGAAGTATGTTAGAGAACAATAGTTCAGCAGTTGCTGAATTGTATTCATTTATTTTTTTTATAAAAATAGTTAAGAATCACCACCACAAAGAATCAGAACCAAGATTGTGATCTTTCCTATCCTCAGCTCAAATTAGCCTACTTCGGTTGTGAACATTGACTCTAGGACTAGATCCCCAGACTCTTCACACAAACTTTTAACCATGGTTTTCAATTCAGCAGACAATCTCTAAGACCTCTTGAGAACTACCATGAACCTTACGGTCTATAGCAGTCAGTCTGTCACATACCTACGTGAGAGTAATTTTTGAAAAAGTTTCTTAATACTTAAACTTTGCAAGAGTATGCAGGGCAAAAGTTTAACTTCCCTTGTAAAACATGGCACTGTAGCTTCTATATATCCCCCCTAAAGCTTCAAATGTGACAATAGGTTTTAGGAATCAGATCTACACATGCCTAGTGCTCATCTGCTGTACCAGAAAATATCAAGTGCTTGCTTATGACATCTCTGGTTATTTCTCTGCCTCTGTGCAGAATCTGACTTTGCATAAATGTCCAATATTTTCCGTAAGAAGCAAACTGATATTTTTTTCTCATTTTCTCATTTCTCATTTTTCTCATTTCTGACATTTTCCATTATTATTACAAGATAGAACATGCAATGAAATGCTGAGTTCAGTAACCTGTCTCATCTCTGCATCCAGTGGAAGAATGGTTTAGACAGAGCTTGTCAGGTTGGCCAACCTATTTGCATGAAGCAATCATCTCAACATTTTACTCTTCATTTATTTACTAGGTAACTATTAGCACTGTTCCAGGCTCACTGGAAAGGAGACAAGTGAAGAGGTTACAACACAATGCAGACGTTCTTTTGTAAACAGAGCAGTGAAGGGTTCTGGCTGGAGGGCAGGGAACCTTGCAGTTTTCTGCACTGTCACGTTGCCTTCGTGATGGATTTGAGAGTATAAACTCAGTTCCTGATACAGGGTTTAATCACAAACTCACAGGAAGAGCACTTTCACAAAGCCAGAGGAGAGTACATTCATATCATAAATGCAAATAAAGCAAAAGAATTTCACTGCAGATTTGCCTTATATTTCTTGCCCAGATTTTGGTTTTTCTTACCAGTTAAACATGTACTGAATATAATTTTGTTTTTTTCTTCCAAAGAGAGCTTTATGCCTTAAGCTGAATAGTTAGTCCCTCTCTAGCCTTTTTGATTATAGGCCTTTGCTATTTCTAGGAGAAAGTAGATGTTTTGATAACTGGGCAGCAGAAGGTCCCCTTCCAAATTTTTAAAATGTGATGAACCTGAATGGAATTAACACATTAGAAGCAGCTGTTTCAGAATAAGCTTGAAACATTGCAGAAGTTGTGCCTGTGCTACAAAGCATGGTGCCTACTCTCCTATTTTTCTATGCACTAGATCCATATATACAGAAATATATACATATATACATACTTTTTTTTTTATTTTTTTAAATCTAAACTTTACCTTTTGAAGCAATAACTGAACTAGAATAAAATAATTTAGATAAATGCGACTGTGCACTTTTTCAGTTAATTATGCCTTCATGCATATCAGAGGAACTGTTGGCTGTCTCTGTGGAAAAAAAAAAAGAAGATATGATTGGTTAGACTCTTGAAAATAATGTAAGAAGAAAATTAAGTTTAGCAGTTATCATTAGGAAATCTCAGTGTGATTCTGTGCTAAGGACAATTTTTGTTTCCTGCCTGTTTATTATGATAAGTAGAGAATATAGTGGCTGTTTTTATTACACTTGGTTAAATTAAATACTAGTGTTATTTGCCCTATGGCTGAATTTCAGTAAGTTCATATGCAAAAATAAATCTGCATTCAAAAATATTCTAACAGTTTGGGGGAATTTTTTTCCCAATGTTGCATATATGTCAAGAAGAAATGTACTGTTTCCACCTGAGTGTATCTTGTGCTGTATAAAAGATGATATACATAAATATAATTTTGCAGATCCTCCTAGTTATTGAAGCATTTAAACACATCACATCACTTTGTGCGTGAAAAAATTTCTTATAATTTACTACAATTTTCTCATAATGAAAAGCTATATGTCGTGGAGAAATCCAAAATGCTACATGAAACTTCCCATCTGATAAAATTATCATGTCAAGAAAATCTGACTTTGATCAAATAAAACAATTCCAAGTTTAAATCTTAACTTATTCTGGGTCACCCCTTCTTTAGCAATCGGTATCTATTTTCTCTCACCTCCCATTTAATGGACTCTACTGGTTTAGAGTAGAATAAGATCTATTTTATTTTTTTAACATTTTTGTATGTTTTTTATCAATGGTAATTGAACCATGTAATGTAAAACACTAGCTTATTTTCAGAGCTCTCTGGGTGTTCACGTTCACAAACTTTAATCAATATTACTGTTAATCACAAAAGAGTATACAGATTTGATCTTTAGAGGCTAACAGCATTTGGCATCCTCTTTGTGATTATCAGTTGTAAATTCTTTAAGGGGGTTAATGTAGCTCCATGAAGCTGTACACACATTTCTGCTCTCAGAGATCATCTCTTTGCACCTTTCGTTGTGTGCCAGAGTTATAGTCACTCCTGTATTAGGTTAAAAGAAGCAGATTTGAGTTAACTGTGAGTTAAGAGAAGGAACCACAGCACAAGGTCCCACCTTAGGAAAGGGGAGATGGTGAAGAAGCTTCTTTTCCTGGATATAGAAAAACATTTAATTTCTTCCAGTTGTCTTACTGAGAAGAAGGAAAATGGAGCCAAAAATATTGCAGGTATTTTAGTATTTAGACATTAAAATCCCAAGACATTAAAATCATTGTGCCTTTGAGGTTTTCATGCCTTTCAAAAAAGGAATCACCTGTTAATATGAAACACCTGTTAATATGATCAGCCTCTTTCCAGATGGCAGTTAATTAGGATGAGATTTCCCAGCATAGTTTTCCTCATCTTCCCCATAGGTGGTAACTTTAGCATTATGACAAAAGGCAATATTTTTAACCTAGTAAAGAGTTTAATAATTTAAGTAATTTATCAGTGGAACATAATTTACTTATTAATCTTTCTGAAATGTGCATAAGAAAGATATCACCTGTGCAGCATGGTAAAGCATTCCAAATTAAGTGAGGCATAAACAGAGGCCAGAAACATTGGTAATGAGATGCAGGTGGTTCTTGTTGGTATGAAAGAGAAGAAAGGGAGACCAGCTCATTGCAGTAGAAACTTATTTCTGCTTAAGGAGGAAGACATCTTAGGAGTTCATTCATCACTAATCAGATCTTATTTTAAACTTCCTATTAAAATGGGCAGAAGAAGATGAAAGATCACGTAGAGCATGGGAAGTTTGAAGCTATGGAAGTAAGAAATTTATATTTTTTTATGAATTTTATCAAAACTCTTATTTTTCTTTTATGGCTGTTCTGTTTTGCAAGGCACAAGATCTCTGTTGTTATGGAGTTCACAGATTGTGAATGGAGAGTTTCTTTCATGCAGATTTTAGCCTCTCTAGAGCAGTCATTCTTCTAAGCAACATTCTCTGTATTTAATTATCAGCATAAGTAGCTGGCAACAAAGTACAAGTCAAGAAGATAAAAAGTCTAATTTATATCTTCAGTCAAAATTCATAAGTTTCTAGAAGGAAAATACAGGGATTTAAAATACAACTGAAAAAAACATTGTGTGTTGCTTTGAAACATTTGTATTGCACCTCTGTTGGTAACAATCTTTGTTTTCAGCATACTTATTTTCTAGTCATGTGTTTGGGGTTTTATTTGTTTCTTTGGTTTGGTTTTTTTTTTTTTTTTTTTTAGTTTTAATTAACCCAATCAAAATGCAGTTCCTGAATTGGTTCTGCAATAATTTTGCTTTGTGGTGTTTTATGTTTAACGGTGTGGTTACAGACAATTTTAAAGAATTTACAGCTTTTCATTTAAGCTCTGTAAAATCCTAATTATGCTTCTTAAAGGTATTGGATTATACAAACAGAATCTTATAAAACAAGGGCCAAAAAAGTATTTTTATACAGATTTTAAAAAATGCTTTATGGTAAAAATATGGCATTCTGCAGTAAATGTAATGTTTACCTGTAAATATGTCACTACACTGGGTCTGCCATTAGAATTTGGACTTCAGTGTGCCTGGGCTTCTTGGTCAAACAGTTAAGAAATGTGTGTTTAAAAATCAAGAGTATCTTTTAAGACCATAAATTATTACATACTTTCTTCTAGAAAGCCATTATAGTAGTATTTAAATTATCTTCCAAAATCCAAAGATTAAAAGGTCAGATTCTCTTTAAAATTATATGACAGCTTTAACAGATATGAATAATACATGGAGATATAAGTATTTAATTATTGTCTTCAGCTTTTATTTTCAATTGACTTTTGCACAGTTTCATCATACAGGGATCAAAGACTTGTGCAGTATTTTTTAACCCCTGCAGTGTTGTTCCAGGTATTGTTCTATTAACAAATAGCTACAAGTCAGTTTGAAACATAGTTAATTCAGCTCACCTTAGAGAAATACCCTTCCTTCTTATTCTTGTTGAATAAGTCAGATGAAATTTGCATTAGTAGATATACAGTAATAGCTTTAAAAAGATTACATCAATAATACTACGTTATTGTTATTATCATTATTATTATTACTGCGGTGTTTATAGAGTTCTATGGGTGCTAGCAGCTAAAAACTGTCAAAATTATTCCAATTATTTTTTTTCCACCACCAGTCTGCATGTATCAGAATTCAGACAACCCGTAGTTGTTTCACAAATTAGTCTTCAAAATTCTAAAGGCCTGGGGAAACCTGAAACTTTTGCTTCCTGGTGTTAATCTGAATCCTTGTGCCTTCACCTGTGGTAGAAAACTGATCCGTCTATATGTACACCTTTGTACATTGAATTTATTTTCAATTGGCAATTATGGAGTGGGATAGTCTGAATTAGCTACAATGAAACGGGAGACAGCAGAAAGATACTGAATTAGAGAAATTGATATTTTGAATGTCAGTAACAGAAGCGCTTTTCTGGTGCTGGGGGCAAATGCTAATACTATAGTCCGAAGGTCTCTGATGATGCCTAATGGACAGAAGTAATCACCACGAGCCATTTTCTGAGACTTTCTACATATTCATATTCATATTTGCCCTTGGTTCACGTTTTTAGATTATCTTTGCAATCAAAGAATGAAAAATGTTTTTAATAAAAAGGGAGCGGTGCTAGTCAGCATAGAAGCATTGAGACAAAGATCAACAAATGTTTTGATAGTAGCATTTCTGATTAGTGTTTTATAATAATGGACAATTTGTAAGAATAGAAACAATTTGATATATGTTTGCACTATGATCTTCTAGATTGTACAGAATATACTGGAAAAATAAGGAATGTTTTATGCTATCATTTCACACTTTTTCTCTGTGATCTATATTCCTGTGATGTATCTTCCTTGAAAAAAAGAAAAGTTAATTTAAATAAAAACCCCTGAACATTAGTATCAAAATGACAAAATTAGTCTTTTGTGCAGCTGCCAGATGGTCACCAGACTCAAATATATTTTTCATACAAAGTAATATGCAAAATCCCTAGGGAATTAATATGCTACTAAAGCTTCTACTGAAATCATTAGAATAAATCTAACTCTCTAAACCTAGATATAACCTTTTTATGGTGACTCAGTATAACCATAGATGTAATTCAAGCATTTTTTTATTTAGCTAATAAAAATGTCTAGCAAATAGACAGTGATAGTGATAAAGAGAGTATAAAATAGTTTGAAAATGACATTAGAGATCCACATTTAGAATTAATGACATTAGGGTAGTCTCAAATGTATTTATTTTTAGTATTGTTATCTAGATTTGTAATTCATAAAGATCCTTGTGTTTTTCTTTTCAAAAGTGATTAATGGGTAGGCATATAAGTAGAATAAATCTCCTTTATTATGTCACATCTCTATTTTGAAATGTTTCTTGAAAAAATTACTGCATGTAAAAATTCCATTTCCTGTGATACAAAAGCAAACGTTGACGTTTGAGTTGGCGTCAGGCATATTTTCCTCATTTCACTCAGTTTTACTGACAACTTCTGTTTCTTAACAACAGGCAAAAGAGAGTGGCCCAAGAAGATCTTGGGCATGTTAGTGGAAGTTCTTCCTTTAGATACAAGCCAACTGGGTTAAAACAAACAAAACCAGTAGTAGTAGAACCAAAACAAAAATAAATTGACATTAACAATCTCCTCTATTTCTGCTCTTTATTTTTCTACTAATTTCTTTTTAGTGAGGATCAGTGAGTAAATGGTTATTTGCTCTTACCAATGAGATATACATGTTTATAGTTTCTTTATTCGTTTGTTCAGGCTTTAAAAAGATACAAAGTGTACTGATTTACTAAGACCCATTAGTACTTGCTAGAAATCAGATACCTGTTTTATTTTATTATTTCAGAGGTAAATGTGTCACACTTCTAATTTGATTTTAAGACTGTCCAGCTTTGAACATGATTATTTTTGTCAGGCTCTGCTTTTTAAAATATTTTTTTTATTTTTAATTTTTTTTAATAAAGAAGAGAGATTGCTGCATGCACGAACTCTTACCTTTGCCAAAGCTTTTATACTAATGTCTTAGCTTTTCAGCTAAGGGAGCTTGTACATGTTTTGCAGAGAAGAACTACTGAACTGTAAAAAAAAAAAAAAAAAAAAAAATCTGAAAGTGCTTTGTGCTCAGATTCCTGGTTACCTGTGGCTATGGAACAAAAAAACCTAAAAATCTTATCTGCCAAATCTCAGCTTTGCATGATACTTCTATACCTATTAATATCTATCACTTTTTAACATGTACCCACTATCCAAGCTGTTCAAATATTGAAGAGGACAAAAGTGCTTCCAAATGAAATTTTACAGACGTCTCATTTTTAGCCCAACACCATTGCATTGGTGACATTACAGCCGTGCTACCATGTCATGCTTGGTTTCATTCTTCACACGTCAAAGGCCACTGAAGTCCAGGTAGACAATATTCACTGCTCTTCCCTCATCTCCCAAGCCAGTTCCTTCATCAAGAAATTCATCAAGTTGGTCAAGCATGATTTCCTCTTGGTGACTTCATGATGACTGTCTGATGACTTTCTTGTCCTTCATGGGCCTGAAGTGGTTTCCAGCTTTAATTGCTCCATCATGACCTAACTGGACTAAACCTTGCCCACTCTGACCCGAATTCCTTGTTGACTGCTTTGAACTACAGGCTTTACTATTGAGCTATGAAGATCCCTTCCAACCTGAATTATTTTGTGATTCTAAGAAGAGACCTGAGTCACAAAACAAACCCATAATGAAACCAGGACAAATAAAATCTGTCAGATAACACTGTGATTCTGTCTACTTATGTAATTTCATAGAATTATTCTTGTTTGTTTGCTTTTTCACTACACTGTATCTCAGAAGATGGAGCTATCGCTGATAATTTTTTTAAAGAAAGAGGTTTTAATTGTAGACCTTCCGAGTGTGTGGTAACTCGGAGATACTACTTGATAATATATCATCAGGGATACAATCATATGTGAAGCACAAATTATTTGTTAATCGATGTTAATCATGCAAGTTCAAAATAATTTAAGTCTGATTTGGCCTTGCTTTTTTTTTTTTTTTTTAAAAGTATCACAGCCTCATTACAATAAAACTAATTTGTCCTTAAAACTTTATGTTCTGTGAAATGGAAAAGGTTATAGTATGAAAGGAAAATTGATTGGGGAGCTGCAATTAGTACTTTATTCTACTGGAAATAGAATAGGTGTAAATAAAAGTCACACTTTCAGTCACACTGTATTGGTCACTTCACTGCCCTGCGAGAAAGGGATCACGCTCCACTGAACTTACGTCCTAAATAATGTGCCATCTTTTAGCATTTAAATTTCCACACAAATTTATGAGATGGTGAAGAGAGTCAAGTCTTTGCTGACTCCCTCAAACGTCCACCTCACCCCATACTCACCAACCTTTCATCATTGTTATATTAATTTTGTTGTTTTCTCTTTATGGCTAGCTATGTTATGCAGCTTAGCCAATGCACCCTAACCTGTTATTGCTGAAAACCCAAGCTCTATGCTGACATGAGTCATACTTTTCTTTCACTTATATCTCTAAGTACTAAAGAGTATTAACTATATATATTGATATTTTTTGCAGGACATAGTCTCTAGTTGGCTGATAGCTTGAAAATTCAGGTGAAAAATTGACACAGCTTTGTAGAGGTCTCATAAATGTTGATTAAAGAGGAAAAAAGTCTGTTGCAGACTATTATGTATGCTTTATTGTGATGTCTGACTCAGTCAGAGAGGGGACTGATGATGTGTGTTCAGCTCATGCTCTATTATGACAACCAGATCCTCTTCTAAAGAGCTGTTGCCTGACTAACTGTCATTCAGTAACTGAGCAGCAGATTACACCTTTCTAAATGTACTGTCCTACTTAATGATACTTTTCTGATTCTTTGTTTTGCTCTGGATTTTGCTGTGTTTTTTTCTAAAGGCAGTCTCTTCAATTCATCAAGATGCCTTTGCTTCCTAAACCTGTCTACCGGTGTACTTGCAATCTTTCCCAACCTCACAAAGTAAAAAAAGATGCAATAAAACAGCTAAGAATCTTGACTTTAGTAAGACTTTTGATATTAGTAAGGCTCATCAGCATAGAATAGCCTCATAGGAAACTCTGGAAAACATTGCCTTCTCTCTTTTATTTTCGTCTGCTTCTCTCTTAATTCATAGTTTATTTTATTTTTGACTGTATTAAGTGCTCAGATTAAACTTTAGCAACATTATCTTTCATGATGCCAAGGTGTTACTCTTATTTATCAGTTCAGAGCGCATCATTTTATGTGTGAAGTTGGAATTCTTTTTGTCTTGTCCATTGCTTAATATTTATCTGTATCAAATTTCATCTGCCAGTTACTCCATGTTTCTTAATTTTTTTCACATTTTTTTTTATAACTTGTCTTTACTATTTTGAAAGAGATCTCTGTCATTAATAAATTTCCTCGCTCTACTGATATTTCCATTCTCCAGATTGTGAATTTGTCTGACATCACAGCTCATTCCAGAACTCTGCTGGTGACTTTCTGTCGGTGATGGAACTAATAGTTTCATACCTTTCCAGTTTCTGTTTTTTAACAAATTTTCTGTCTGTGAAAGACTTTGTGCCATGGCTTCCTAATTTCTGCATGAAGTTGGTGACAGACTTTGGGAAAAGCCCTTGGAAAGTCCACACAGACAAGATCAAATGAGTCATTTTTGGGGAAAGAATGTAACTAACCATTCGATAACTCCAAAAGTTTACTAAAGAATAGTATTTTACAAAAGCCATGGTAACTGTTCCCAGACATACCATCACTGTTCACTAATGTTCTTTACTTCCTTGTACATTGCATGTACAAATCTGTATTTGCCTAGATAATTTTTGAAATTATTTTTAAAAATTAGAATCCTCTGAGCCTCACGTACCAAAGCAGTGTTAAAGAAAAATATTAAATGCCACTTTTCCTCGGTCAGGCATTTCAGTATTTTGCCTTCCTTAAATCTTAGTCACTTGCTATTTTTCATTGTTGTCTACTTGTTCTGTAGTCACAGTCATCTCTAGCCATATGATGATGACTTCTGAACTTGTTCTCCTCTTTATCCTGTCTCCTGGGGCTTAATATGGCAAGCATCTGACAGTTACTTGGCCGCAGATGTAAACTTCAAGCTAAAAAATGTGGGTTGCCTATAGAGGGAAAGGGAGAACAAGCAAACTCAGCTCTTTTTGTTGTAAACAAATGGCTGGTCCAGGTAGGAGCTGGCTGTTGCAGTCACTCTCTACCCCTCTTTCCCTTACCTTTTGACTCTTCTTTCCATTCAAAATCAGACTGGCCTAACACCTTGAAGACAAATAGCATAAGACATCTTTTCACTGGAACCAGTGGTGAGTGACTTCAAGATGCAATTTGTTATGTATCATACTGTGTGATCCGTGTTTTTCTCAGAGCTCTTTTTAAGAGGCCAGTTAAGCCAGGCTCGCATTCGCCCCCAGAGACTTCCAGTGCATTACAATGGCAGCAGTTTCTATGATGGCTGTTCTCAGGTGCTGATGGGAAAGGTAGTTGGTAAGCCCACATTAAACTTCAAAAATATTGAAATCCTCTGTTTATAGTTTTGAGCTCAAGTGGTAATATTAGACAGTATTGTTTCAACTGTTGAGAGAGAGGGCATGACTTTCAGTGTTAAAGGAGTGTGCTGTCCTATGGAGATGGAACCAGTCCTTTTATTATCATCTCCTTTTCAATCTGGCGAAGGATCACTGTCAGTTCAAGGTCCTTCCTTTTGCTTTATGTGTCTTAGGGATGTTAATTATGATTGACAGTCATCTCATATGCAGAATAAAGTCAATTTTCTTCTCTCATTGATTGATTGGTATTTAAATGTACAAGGAAAAAAACTTTTCATCATTCAATAAAATGCAGTTTATGTTTAAGTATCCAGACCTCACAGCTGGAGATTGATAACTCAGATGTAACTCCAACATAGGCCATAATGGAGCAACTTTGATTCTTTAGCAATGATGGCTTTTCTTCCTGAACAGATTCCAACCTAATAATTTTAATTCTCTGCTTTATGCCTCACGATCACAATAGTGAAGCTCAGCCTGTCTGCTCAGATCCCACTTAAACACTGAGGATGCTCTGTAAAGCTTCAGAGACTTTTGAAGCATCTTGACTCAATCCTTCTTCAGCAGGCAAGGTACAGTTCCTTTAGGTGCAGTACCTTTGTCGTTATGATCATGAAATTTAAGAGGATGCTTTTTCACTTTCTTCTCACCTCAAAAGTCAATTCCTTCAGGAAGTGCATGTGGACAGTTGGTTACAGGAAGAAAGGAACCTGCACTTCAAAGGGCTAGATCTTATAGCTCCTTCTAAAGTGTGCAGGGGATTCCAGAATCTTAGCTGTTTTTTGGTGGAATTTTTGTCCTTTAAATATCTGTGAGACTGTCTAGATCCTTCCTACGTTATATTTTTAAATGCACCCAAGTTACCTCCTTGAGTCTGGGTCTAAGTCCACAGATATCTTGTGATCCTGGCCTAACTTTTCAGTCAAGTCTGTTGGAAGCACTTCAGTTCTGTAGACTGAAAATTGTAAAGAAAGCTAAAACTTTAAATGAACCCTGTGCATAATTAAAGAATATAGTCTGTATGCAATGTGACATTAAGGCTCTCGGTTCTCCACACTCTTGAAGATGATTCTTTTACCTTCACAGAAATGCATGTTTCAAGAAATGATCCTTTTTATACAGGTCTAAGATTATAAACTCATATGAGTCATTCTCATATGAAAACCGACAGTCAAAACAATAGCAACCAAAACTTGCTATGAGTTCCTTGCTTTGTATCCTTCTGCTGTAGATAAACTGCCTTATGCCAGTTACTATGACCTTGAGATATGTCTGTGTGTCCAGATGGCTGTCATTCTGACTGGCAGCCATTCTGGCATCTCTGTATTCATAAACCAGCAGGAAATTATAGAAGCCTGTAAAGGTGATGTACAATCCTACATCTATTGGTTACATGAAGATATCCAAGACCCATCACCACCTAACTAGGTTGTACAAAAGGATTTCTTGGAGTTGCATATAGTAAGAACATGCATATGGGTTATAATAAAACAAAACCAAAAACCAACCACCCTAAAACCAAAAAAAAAAGATGTTAGCAGGTAATAGCTAGAGAAACTTGAGACAAGTGATCTATAGCTGTACTCATTTATCTGCTAAGTTTCTCTTTTCTTTCAGCATCCTCGTTGCAGTTCCTTGATAGGTTTCTGCAGAGGGGTAAAGGAAATAGTATTGCCTTTGGAAAAAAATAAGTTTCTTAAGGTGGATAGTTATATGACTTCATTCTCAATGACCTATTTATTAAATAAATCTTTCCATAAGCTTTACCACACCAGAAGTATCACACTCAAGGAAGAGTTCTCCATTTTATGCCCTGTGTTAGTCTGCTCAAATTATGATGTGACTGTTGTAACGTAGACTTCTTCGCAACATAAATTTAGGAACGGCAAACAGTTAATTTCTCTGATTATTAGGCAATATTAAGGATCCATAAATATAGTGCCTTTCATAATCTTTTTTTCTTCATGGTATTCTGTCAAGTCCACAGATATTTTGTGATCCTGGCCTAATATTTCAGTCATGTCTGTTAGAAGCACTTCAGTTCTGTAGACTGAAAATTGTAAAGAAAGCTACAACTTTAAATGAACCCTGTGCATAATTAAAGAATATAGTCTGTATGCAATGTGACATTAAATTCCAAGTATTTAATGTTTTGGGGGAGCTGTGTACAGAATGGTAAGCTAAGTAAAAGACAGATGTGAAATCTAATGGAGTTTAAAAAATAATTGTATGAGTTAGAATAACAAATCCTATTAACAGACATAAAGTTAGCTATTTTTTTGCAAAATGATCAGTAGTTAAAATTATCAGATAGCTAACTCAAAGAATTGGATCACTTCACATCTGACATCTGACTGAAACCAAAAAGAGCACACTCTATCTCCAGCTAGACTTCAAACCCAAAAAGAAAGTAATGGTGTTTTGATAATTTAAACTTTTTAGGTAATATCTTCCTAACCAAACTGTACTTTGCATCTAGCAGTATTCACTAATAATTGTTTGCACTTGATGACAATAATTTGGTTTCATGAGCATTGCACAGGTGGGGGAAAGGGAAGAGAAAAGCAAGAAAACTCAAGTTCTAATAAAGCAAACAGATTAGCCAAAAGGCTTTTGAGAATTTTTTTTTTTAGAATACTTGTCATATGATGCAAATATGTTTTTAAATGCCTAAAGTCTTTAAAAATAAGAAATAAACAGACTCATTATTAAGAGCAATTAAATAAGAGTATTCTGACTCAGGATCCAAAGGGAAGGCTGTGAAAAGCCTTTCAATAAGTGGAAAGGAAATACGTACAAATGAAATCCAAAGAGACTAAGTAAGATGTGACTTCAGTTTTTCTTTCAAATATAGTAGAAATTTTGTTGATTTATACTTGCAACATCCAGAAAAACAGAAGCAGAAGTCTATCAGGGTAAGTCAGCTTCTTGATAGATTACAATACATAATATTTGGTCAAGAATTTTGTTATCCGCTCATTGCGAATGCAGAATTTACTTGCTTGAGGCATAAATGGTGTAGGTTTATAATATAAGGAGGTATGGCACTTTTGATTATAAAGTGTTGCTTCATAAGTTAAACTAAATCTCTACTTCTAGTTCATATCTTTCTTCCAACTTTTCATGCATTTTGAAATCCAAATCATAAATGATACAGATCATCAAGGCAAAATGAGTTTATATGTATGTGTAAATGCAAATTTAAAAAAAGAAAAAAAAGAGTTGCTCATACTGATAGGGGCGAAATTAATATTTTCAAAGAGAAAGTTTGTAAATGAAAATCAGATACTGAAAGTTACTTTCTGTTTCCAAATGTTTCCCATTATGGCATAGATAGTCATGATGTTTCTGGTTAAAGCTCCTCTCATTCTCAGACTGCTATAGATCATGTTCCAATATACATGCTGTGCAATTCTACTGTCTCATGGACACTTAAGCTATATAATAGTTAGGAGCAAAACCATATTTCATATCCAGTCTGAATTAAGCTTTTTAAAAGTACACCTCGCTGTGTCTTTGTTGTGACACAGGAATGAGGAAAAAGAGTTTTGTGACTAAATATAACGCAGATTTTGGAGACCAAGACCAGTTTACAGTTTCTCACGTCAGATCAAAGAATAATCTTTTGAACTCTGTTTTGAATATATAGACAACAGGGGCTTTTGCTATAAAAAATGGTACCAAAGTCTTACAACCATTGATATTTGTAGAAGACTGTAAGCTCCTTTTGCTATAGAAATGCAAATAGTCATCACCATGAATCACAGTTCCATGGAAACAAAATAAAGGTTGAGCAATATGTATCAGAGAAATGCAACATAATTTAACAAGGAAGGCTGAGTCTACTGTTATTTTTAGGACTCCTGATTGCAAAATTGTAACGCAGCAAAAAGAAATCAAATTCTTGTTCATGTGCTAAGAGGAAGCACACAGTATATATACGTAAAGCCAAAAATTAATTGTTAGTATAATGGAAATCTTAATAGTTTAATTCAAGAAGCATTACTAGTCTATACCTAATTATTACAGAAAGAATAAAATTGCAGTTAGAATACTTTTACGCAGAAGTCTCAATAGCAGTAATAATAACGATAACTCTAACATTATAAAGATTGTAATATAGGTCTTAATTTCTGTCTCTTGACGTTATATTCACAATTTTGTTGCTCCTCTGCATCTTAAAACCAGTAGTTTTTGATTGCTGGAGAGGTTAATACTATAAGTTTTAAGTCTTGGCAGTCTTTCATTGGCATGAATACGCTGAAGACGATGTTGCTGCTTTCTTCTTCATTTTTATGTTTGCTAACACACTTTTACACCTTTACCTTTCTATTTTGATCTGCAGTTAGAGATCTAAATTTAGTATATATAGTATGCTTTCTATGTATTAGATACTGGGGTTTTTTTTTCTGTCTTCATTACCCCTATATATGGATAGGTAAAGCTGTTGTGTTTGATGATATTAATCTGCTATTTTTAACAGTGTACTCTTTCAGTGTATAGATCTCAAGCAAGCACTGAGGCAGGCTGCCCAAGAGGTCGTTGTTAGATCTCGGTGGGAATGAGCAGGGACGTGTTATTCAAGGCCTGAACATTCACAGTTGAAATCCAATTACACATCCACCATGAGTTTTGTTCCTGACTGCTTTACACCTTTTCATCTACAGTTACACTTATTTTCACAGGTCTCTAATTGTTTACGCCTCCAGTGTCTGTCATGCATTTCACCATGTGTTTCTTTCAGCTCATCCTGAGTGTCGTTCTCTTCCACTATGTAGATGACCTTTATTTTTCATCAAAAGGTGTAATTATAGTGCATCTTGGGCAGAGCAGGCAACTGGGTCATCATTCTTCTTGCTCTCCGTATCAGACTTCAGTCAGAACAGAAATGTGAGATGTTCTATAATTAGAAGAAGTTGGGAATCCCAATGCTGTAATTGAACTTTGAATTCCTAAAAAAAAAAATTTGCAGATCCCACAGAATCAAGTTCAAGCAGATAAATTTTACCTTTTTTTTTAAATCTTTTTTTCTTTTTTGTTCACCACAGGCAAACATGATTGTTTACATTGCCCACAGTTTTTCAGCAACTGGGGAGAGACAGATAAAATTTGATCACTGAAATTTTGCATAATATCACACTCGCAGTAACACAAAACTTTGATGCTATATGATTGCATGGCTTACAGGTTTTCAGATGCCTTTGATTTATTTATTTATTTATTTATTTGGATTTTTAAGTATGTTTTGGTACATCTGACTTCATAATTTTGCTCTTTAGTTTTTTAAAGCTTTGTGATTTCAGGTAACTGAAGTATTAATAAAATTCATTGTACTATCAAGGAAAAAGGAATTGTGACGTAGAAACAGACAAGTCATTTCTATTTGATAGCACGTGAGTGAAACATTAGAAGATCTAAACATGTTTTGGCTTGCTCTTTTCCACTTTGTTTCATAGAGCACAGATTATTTTTGTAGCTCTCTGATACAATGCTTTTATTGTGGCTCAAGATAAATGAGTTTCAGTGAAGACTAAACCTGAAAATGACTTATCCAAATCAATGCCCGCCCCCAGCTGTATTACAGTCTCATTCTGCACTGATTCTGTTACCATTTCTTACCAGTATAGGTCAAGAGTAACTCAACTGCTAACAGATACAAAGATGCAAAATCAAGGTAGATGATATAAGAATCAAGCCTGTAATCTCTAAAATCAATTATATTTACCATTTTGGCTTAACACAGATAAATTTCATGGCATGGAATGGCACAGGGTGAAAATAAATATATTCATTGTTACTGAGATATGAGAAACTTTTCCAACATAAGTATAGAATTGGAGAAAGTACATTCAGGGGTGGGAAATTAGATTTTAAAGCTGACATAGGTAGACTTCTATTACCAAAAATGTTAGATGTGCAATTAGGTTTTGCATTGTGCTTTTTATTTTTTTGAAATTTAAACTCTGAGAAGTGTTGCTGAAGAAGGCTCAAAATTTATGTGCTGTCAAAATCCCTATGACTTTCGGGAGAAATTATTTTGTTTTCTCACCGTGGTCACTCATAGAATATTAGTATTTAATATAGTTAAATGCAAATACCTTAATAAATAATATATTATTAAACCCAATTTTAATGTTAACGTTCTTACTACTTCCTAGACTGTAGGTAGTTCAAATAACTATGAAAATCCTCAAGTATTCTGTTTAGTTCAACTGGCGTAGAATTTCACCCTTGAAATTTGGTTTGTTAGAGTAATACAGGGAATTATATAGAAAACAACTTGCTTCTTATTTCAAAAGTGCACTTGGGACCACAATCCATGTAGTTGTATGTTTTAAAAACACAATAGGAAGAAAAGTTTGGGGGGAAAATGCAACTTTCAAAGTTAGTTTAAGTTAATCTGGAAATATCAATGTATTCATATTTGTTATTCAAAATTTAAACACATGGTAAACTTACTTGCATTTTTTATTGAGAATGAAGTTAACCTCAATATATTTAAATTTCTTTGTAGTGTATATCATTATATAAAAAGTATTGAGAGTTATATAAAACCTTGGTATTATTACAATGCAATATCCATGCAATATTATTACATTTTTATTATATGAATATACATTCAGCCATAGTTTACTCATTTTCATCAAGTATATAGAAAATGTTGAATGTATAAAAAAATATATATGTAATTCGTTTGCCTTAATATTTTAATGAAGAGGTTTTCTGTATGAAGCAGCATCCTTATGTCATAAAAGAAGTCAGGCCACAAGGAATACAATTCCTTTGCCATCCTCAGGTGTCTCTTACTGCATAAGATGCTCAGGTATTCAAGGTGTCTATGCCAGTCTAGCAGGTATGATACAGGAAAATCAATACCCTTCTGAATAGGCAGTTAGAAGTCAGGCAGGATGTAAAGGCATCTTAAATGCCAAAAAATATCTGAGCGTGGACATCTGATTGTAGCCCAAAGGAGGACAGACTATATCCTGAAGTATTGTTTGCTTTTCTTCTAAAATTTCTTTTCCATAAATATGATCTTCCTTTATCACGGTAACACACCTGCTTTATCAGAGTTTCTAACTTGGCTCAGTATGCTTCAGACCTTTCTGTTTTCTGTTCTGTATAGCATTGAACAGCATTTGAACTCTGAGATTGTATACATTTTTAGCAAATTAATTCCACTGATATGTTATATTTTTCTGAGGCATTTACTTCTATAAATATTTAGACATCTCCTTGTACCTCTGGAGGCTTTCCAGTGTTCACTTCAATTACCTGGTTGCACAATACAGTGTGATGCCAAGATTTGTCACCCTTCTAAATGAAATAGTTTCTGCCCTTGGAACTATGTTGCCATAAGAACAAGAAACCAACAAGCTGAAGTCCTCTACTTCTCAGATAAAACAGGTGTTTATGGACCTTTCTGCTACTTTTGACAGACTGGTAGTACTGAAATAAACTATCTTTAAAATAGAATGCATGAAATATAGGCTTTACCCAACATCATAAGCCAAAAGCAACATTTGAGTTAGAACTACTTAGTTTGACTATGAAGATACAGATTTTCCATAATGAATTTTTGTTTAAGGTCGTGAACACGCACACTATTTGGTTGTTTTGTTACCGTTACTTCCTGGATATTCCACTGGCTGAGACATCATTACAAAACCATATGAATTCCCTCAGTTTCTCTTGTACAATTATGAAGTTGATAGGACACATGGAATTAATTATTTTTAATATTTGCCTTTTCTGAAAGTTGAATGCTTGTCACATTTTTTCATGTGTTACATGAAGTTTAAGTAAGAGCAATTAAAACTTCAGAAAACTCTTGAGGAATTATGTTGTTAAATAAGTAAATTTCAAGGATCTGGTATGAATTGCCTGAAGCACTACACAATAACAACACAGCTGAGATCTATCTCTCCAGATTTCTACCTATGTTTGTATGTTTATGTTTGTATAAATGGATGTATGTGCCTGTGATATCTAACCACTTCTTCATGTAGCACTTCTTTCTTGTGCTCTATCAAGCCACATATCTGCTTTGGATTAATTAATGGAATTAACCTCTTTTATCAAGACTGTAGGAAGTAACACAACAGTCGAACATTGTAAACCAAGTATTTTTGTCATTGCTGTGTCTTTTCCACAAGTGGGTGCTGCTCACCATTTAAAAACAACAAAAAAAAAAGTGCTTAGGATGCTTTGAAAGTTTGAATTAATTTTCATGAATGGCAAGGAATGAATGCATGCTTCCTTGCTTTCTTTTCCATTGTTCTGTTAAAAAAAAAAAGCATACAGTGTTTCTTTAAAGCTAATACTTCCTTATTTCTTTCCTGCTGATATTCTGACAGTTGGAGCAGCAGCAGGAGCAAAAATGAAAGCATATACTTGGCATTTTCCTTTGGCATAAAATGAGAACTAGAAGAATGTGCTACTGTATCAGAGAATTGTCTTTAAAATTGTCCAAATGTTATGAATTTCAATAATTTAATGTGAACACAGGAATAATTGTCTTCTCTTGCAATTTTTATCGTTTTAATTTTTATTTTCCCTGTCAAACTTACGCTGATTGATAATTCATTAAAATATGGTTCATGTAAATTTGTGAAACACTCATTATGTATTGGTATTTGACTTGAAAAAACACTTCAAATGCTTTATTCTAGTCTGTGTATGTAGAAATTTATGTATATATAAAACAAAGCAAAAAAGAGAAATATGTCATAATGTTTAAAATAGTAAACTGAAATTTGACATGATGTCTAGACATTATTGCTGAAAATTAATATCTAACTTGGCAACAAACTCCTTATCTGACTGACAACAGATTGTGGCAGCTCTGTTAACTCAGAAAGCAGCATTATGGGGTATTTTTGTGTGTCTCCCTCTACACAAGAAACAAAACTGTTTAATAATGCGCTCATTGCCTTACTGTAGATGTATTTAAATTAATTACTGTAGATGTATTTAAATTACTGAAATACATGCTTAGTTATAGAACTATTTTACATAATCAAAAGCTACTAATAAAAATGGTACTAAATAGTAACAAGAATTTTATTAGGTTGAATGCTGCCTTTTTACCAGGCGAAAGTTTGGATGGGATGAATTCTGCCTTGAAGATCACACAGAACTAAACTTAAATGGATGAAAAACATTGACTTTTTCACATTTTGCTGCCAAAATAGCAGCATAATATGGCTGATATAGAAAGTCCAAATTGGACCCAAGTATTGTTTTTAGCCACAAAATGGGATAAAAGTTAATTGCATTTTGATGCAATGCCTGAAGTTGTGTGAAAGTCTGCCCAAAAGTATTTGCAAATTTAGTAAAATTAATAGTTTTGTGGAAAATCACTGTGACTGACTGTGCTTGCATGTCAAATTGTCTGCAGAAACCTTGGCATCAAAGTACAGGGAGGTGCAGTGTACAAATGTACACACACATATAACCTGCTACTGTTCATCAATACACAACTCTGAAAAGTGCTTGGCTTAGAAGTGTGCTTCTGTACAAAACTAGATCCATGATCATACTTTATCTTATCAAATTACAGTTTCAGTAAATTATAAATACTTTTCCAAACACTTCTGAGGCATACTTTTTTAATTTTCTGGTCAATTCATGTGTGAAATCATAATTTCGTGTTAGTAATTTATGTAAGAAAATTTCTGCTTCTGTACGGCTGTGCACCAGCCTCCTCCACTTTCTTATGAGTTGATAGTTCATACCTGTCATATTGTTACTGTATAATTCAACATATGAGAATGTTTTCACTCCATATACTTCTAATATTGTGTAATTTTTATATAGGGTCTTTATATAAGACCTCCCTCTTGCTATTAGTAAATACAGAAGTTTCTCCACCTCTGCTTTTCTATATATTTTTCTCAAATCAAATAATGACATTGTGAGTGAGTGCTTCATAACTTGACCTATGGTAGCTAAATAATTTAAGATTAGAATAGACCAGATAACCTGTGGGTATGCTTTGAAATAACTGAATTATTTAATTTTAATAGGTGATAAAGCTTGCTTTTGAAGAATTTGAACTGGAAAGAGGCTATGATACTCTTACTGTTGGAGATGCTGGGAAAGTTGGTGATACCAGAACAGTGTTGTATGTGTAAGTACAGAACTTCAACTACTGTCATTGGAAATTTGTTGTCATATTTTGTTTCTTCTGGGTCAGGAGATATCTTTTTAACTTTGCAATTTTAATATATGTAATTTGCTTCGATATTGTTTATATAATGTACTGTCAAAAAAACCCTGTTCATTAAAAAATTCACTCCAGACCTTAAGTAGCACCTTTAGAGGCTTTTATATCAGAGACTAAAAACTGCAGAGAACTGATTAGATTCTTTTTTAAAAGCAAAAAATTTTCTTTCTAAGAAACAAGTACAATCTGTACAACCCAAATACTATCCACAAGCAATTAAAGGAATAAAAAAAAAGGCTTAAATTTCGTCAAACAGAAAATACAATTTGTATAAAATAAATAAAGCAGTGATTAATTTCAAAATTTTTATGCTTAAAATTGGATTTGTAAGCAAAATTTTCATGAAAGGATATTGGCCACTGTTGTCTTAGGACAATATCTTAATTTTGCTTATGAAGATATAATAGAAAGTACAAAGTACATTTGCATGAAGCCCGTGTTTCTTGTCTCGCAATAGCAGCTAGCTGTTGCTGAGCAAATTGAATTCCATGTTCTGAGTACCTGAAAAAGAAAATAAGAACAAAATTGCAACTGTTTTAAGAGCTTAGACTTCCTGTTAACAAGAAAAGACTTGAAATGGGAGTGAGAATTTCAACACCCATCTTTATTTTTTTCCTTTATCTTGCAGACTAATTAAATATTGGACACTCTTTCTGGGGATGTTAATTTAACTGATTTTGACTGACAGAAGGGTTTGCAATTTTGGGGTTTTGTACTGGGGTATATTTTTGCTTGCAGGGAACCCAAAAGGTTTTGAATTTAGTATGTTTGTTCCTCCAAAATTGTTCATTTTTATTGCTACACTGTGAGCACTTTACATATCAAAGTTTCCCTTTTTAGTTAGCAAGTAATTGTCAAATTTCTTTTTTTTAACCTTTCTATTTGAAGGGATTTAACCTGTATCTATATACTCCACATTTATTTTCCATTAATAAAATCTTAAAAAAATTATCTAAAATAGTCTTAGCTCATATTAATTGCTATTTTTGGTATCTTAAGAAGGCATCCCCTATAAGCACATCACGTCCTATAACTATTTTTCACTTCAATAACATTTTGAAGACCTCCACTTCAGAATCTATCATTGACATTTCTAGCACTAGTAAAATGTTCTTGCTGGAGACATGCAGCACTATTCTAGCCCTAAAATTGCAACTGTTCTATCCTTGTTACTGTATGGCCTATCACTTAGGATTACAGTACAGTGTTTGACAGTCTATCTTTACTGTAAATTATATCTTTGATGAAAACAACATCTATGAAATTCAATTTATCTGCCTTTTGGGTTGCAACACTTGGCACATCAGCATTATCCTGAAAATCACAAAGTAAATAATTAATAACTTAAATACAGTGGAAATACAGAAAGGCCCAAATAGGAAACCAGTGTCACAGTAATTAGTAAAGGATCTGAATTGCTATTATGACAGCATTTTTGTAGTTCTTAAATGCTGAATTATTATGAAATACAATACATTTAAACTGCATCAGAGATAGACACCTTGTTTTTGAGAAAGGTCTTCTGTGGATGCAAAGTAACTTTGCTCATAAAACACTAGGTCCATTTGTAGACTGTTATCATGAGAAAGCTCATAACTAAATGTCAAAGTGATTGTCTTACTAAAATTATCTATTAGTTGGTTTTAATAACTTCTATTATATTTAATGAGGGTTGAGCAGCACTTTGCAGTTTTTTTATTCTCCTCAAGGGAATGAAGCAGCTTATAGCAAAGACTTTCTTGGCTAGATTTAATTTATAATTTCCCAGGATGTCTTTAAAAAATAATACAGCTTTTCTTATGCTGAACAAGTTTCTGTTGGCAACGTAAATGCCAGCATTTCTGCAGAAATTCTATAAGTATCACTGTAGAAACTTATACTTTTCTAAACCTTCATAGCTTTTACCTTTTAGTCTGAACTAAATATGCAAAAATAAATACATTTCTAAATCCAGACCTCATTTCTGTGTGATATGAACCTTTCAACTCTGTATAAAATTGTCACATCTGAATGTACAGCGAAATTTTCCAGCTCTCAGCTGCTACAGCACACGAGATAGTAGCTACTTCTGGGTGCTTAACTGTAAACGTAGTGCTCTTACTTTATGGTGAGCTCAGTTACACCAGGATGTGTAGAATGAACCCTCCATCCAATGAACATTGGGAACTGGCTAATGGCAGGGCAGGAAACAGGAGACATTGAAATACTTGGTGAGAAGAAGACTGAGGGAGTGACAAAGATCGTGATAAGTAAATAGTCAGCCCTAGCATAAGCTTTCTATAGCATCCAAAATCTCAACCATTAGCAATTAACTGTCTAATCGTTCAAAGCTGTAGCATTACAGCTGGAGGAGAGCAGGAAGGGATACTGATGTTTAAAAAAGAGAGAAAAATAAAGTATAGATTATCCAGCTCAAATTTAATTTTTGGAAGAAAACTAGAAAAGTACTTAGAAAAAGTTCACGTAAAATAAGACTGAGATGATACAACAAACAATATACTTTGATGAAGAGCAAAATATTGCGAATTAATGTGTTTCTATGACTAGTTTGCATTTTGAGTAAGGATATGTTGGGATTTAGTTTACTAAAAGTATAATTTAGTTTTTTCAGAGTTTTAGAAAATCTTACTATCAACATCTTAATTAATGGGGGTTATGCCCATCAATTTGATGATTTTTAACAATTGCTTCATCTGTAAGCCTTGTTGAAAATTTAGCAATATTATTTTATGGCATATGGATGCTGACATGGTCAGCTCTGGAAATACAGCAATAGAACTTACTGAAAATTAATCTAAACATGTTTAGATAATGAAGTTTTGGCTGCAGTTATTTCTCATATTTAACAGAGTTTGGCTAGAAGCTAGTGACTACCCTTACAAAATAATTTGCTAGCAATAATCATCTGTGAGGTGAAGATTACCAGTCAGAACATTTTCTGCAATGCCTTGTTGTAGCTCTCAAATTCTTGTAAATTAAACTAACATGCTGCTTTAAAAAGTCTGCTTTCAAATGCTATGATTTAAATTTTTCTTTCAGCAGTTACATTAAAACTTTTTTTTTTTAATTATCCCCTTAAAGCATGAATCTTTTAACTTTTCTTGTATAGAAAACTTGCATTTTATTTTCCGTGATAAAAAGAAGAATTTGTAAATTAGCAGTTCAAGCCCAGCTGCTTATGTCAGGTATTTCAGTACAAAGACAACCGTCCATGACAGAGAAATGTTTTTTTAGTAAATCCTTATCCTTTTCTTCTCTCCACCCACAGCTGGGAAACTTACTGGGGTGTTGGGAAACAACCTACCCTTCCATAAGTGGGATAAAAAACAGGCTGCCTTTTTGTATATCTCAAACATTATTGAATCTGTCTTTGTGTAACTAATTTTATTTATCACATTGCTTAAATTATTCTTTCTGAATTTTTCAGAAGTTGCAAAATTTAGGAGAGAAAGTAGGTTTTGGTTTTCTGTTTGTTTTTAATACTATGTTGAAGTCTTTCTCTTGTGATTAGCTAGGTAGTTAAAACCTATTAGTATAAAAAGAAAAATACAAAGCCAAGTAACATTAGGATTTTTTAGTGACACTTCTTATCAGATATTTAACATTCAGACTCTCAGAGCTTTAGTATGCAGTATGGTTGCAAATAAGCACACAAGTAGCATAGTGACTTGTCATCTCTGAAGGATATGACAATACTGTAAAACTGTTTCTTTAAAAGGAAAAGCAAACCTGGACAAACAATGAAAAGGGATTTACCTCAGAGAAGGAAAATATGTTCACATATTGAGAACTCAAGAAGTAATTATGATTGGCTTTTAAAAGAACTTTTTACAAAACCAGATTTATTTACTTTTGAATGCTGTGCTGCAATCAGCTTACTTTATTATTTTAATGCCTCCAAAACACATATATTTAAATTATTCTGTACAGTAAAATAAGAAGAAAATAAAAAAAAGAAAATGCAGAAAGGACTGCACGTTTATGTGGAATGTCCTTAATTTAAAGGATTGCTTTCTTTTCAAATTAAAGATGATTGAGTAGTTAACATTTGTAGGAAATAGATATTGGAGCAGATTTGAATACATGGACGTGGACTCTGGAACTTTTATTTGAAGTTGTAAGAGAGGGGAAAAATGCATAATGAAAACATAGTTGTTATACACTTCAAAAATCTTTCTTAATGATTTTTTTTGACACACACCTTTTTGCATTAAGATACCAGAATCATAGATGTACAAAGGAAATTATTGAGAAGCTCTAAGGTTATATGGTGGGATTCACCAGTTTGCCTTATATGTGTGGTATTTAAATGTACGTACCTAGTTATCACACGTTACTGTATGTGAAATAGCAGTTCCTACTTAAATTTAAGAGATCATTAAGAGTTGGTTGAATGGAGTAGATGAGGTTCTAGTAAGTTCTAGACACATGTGCTGTAAGGTGTGTAAATCAGCTTCCTTAACTTACAAAAAGCATGGCAAAAAAATCAGTACTAAGAAAGTGAAAACTATTTAACTTGTACAGTCCCTGACATATCTAATAGCTTAATTACGTAATGAAAGCTTTGAGTAGGAACAGCAGTCATTCAAAATGTTGGGTTTTCTTTTTTCTAAGATTTCACATTCTACCCCGTACAGAATACTTAATTTTATCAAAAAACAGCTGGTCAGAACATTAGGGTAACATATTGTAAATAGGCCCAACTATTATATTAATAGTTTAAAAGTCTGTGTTTATAACAGTAGCAGGAGTTCATGCCTCTGCAAATGACTTTGCAATTTCTCCAACACACAGGCTCACTGGCTCTAGTGTTCCTGATCTTATTGTAAGCATGAGCAACCAGATGTGGCTTCATTTACAGTCCGATGACAGCATTGGCTCACCAGGATTCAAAGCTGTTTATCAAGGTACGAGCTAAATTGTTTTAAACTCCTGTGGTAAATTCCTTCATTATATCCCAACAAATTCATTGCAAGTAAGTGTTTAACCCTCTCACAAATTTAGAGTTTTGATATTGTTTATTAATGGTTAATGGAGATGTAGAATTGCAAACACCACAAAATAACTAAAAAGAATCCGAAGTTAAAATAAAAGTTATTGTTCTAGTGCTCTTTGCTTGAAGGTCAAATTTCTTTCAGAATTTTTTCTTTCAAAACTACAAATTTTATTCATGTTTGGAAAATTGTAAATGTTACATTCTGATAACATGTCAAATTCCTTACATTGTATATTATTCTAAAATTATGGTTAGTTTTCACAGACTTAAGTCAAAGTTGCTATGTGACAAAACCATCAGAACAGATATATTGTATTTGATCATGACAATTAAGAAGATTATGGAAATTTAACCCCCCAATTATCTAAATTACCCTTGCTTTGTTTGTGTTGCTTCTGAGTCCAACAGATGAGAACCTTGGAAACATATTTATCTTTAATTTTTCTTGAGTATGACCTTCAGTTTGATACTTTCTGAAGTTGATTAATTCTTATTAAAATACCTGATACCTGTTAGTGTGTATGCATGTACTGACATTTTCTATTTTAATGGGTTACATAGGCCTGCAGCTACAAAGAGTCTTGCTTATTAACATATGGTATCACTTTTAGTTAATTTCCATGTTAATTAGTTCACCTTCAGGACAAGGACAAAACCGGTTAATACTATTTTCAATCCTTATGGGCACATATGGTGAAAATTATTTGATAGTAATTTTGTCAAAATTACTTTTGTACAAAAGATGCTGCAAAATATTGAGAGACTGTTCACTGTTCAGTAACTCAAAGTAACTTAATTTGAAACGTGGGAATTCTCCCTAAACATTTTTTCATAACTGAAGCACCCTGTCTGAATGTTTCATTTCATCTGTAGATATTTTACTGTTTCAACACCAAAATAAAGAGTGAAAAGTTATGTAGATGTTAGCTTCGAGTGTATAAACTACACATTTATTGCACTGAGGCCACTCAAACAGGTTTGCCTGTGCAGGTTTCTGTAAGTGCTGTCTCTGGCTGATGGCATATTGTGAACTCTAATGATGAAAGGAACAATAGGGGAAAAGGCTTCCCAGTGGTCGGCCAGAAAACCCAGTGTTGATTCTCCAAACCACTATCCTTCTACAAGTCATGTCTCCATTGAAGCAGACGGTGATGACGATGCTGATTAGAATTAAATTTTCACAATTTTCCTTTGTACTATCTACTTTTCTTTGGGACTCACTCGGACTCGCCATTGGTTATTCCCACTCACAGTACTGATTGGAGTGTTCAAATTAGGTCAAGCATTGTACATTCATGAGTTGGAAGTTTCTGTAACCTGTATGCACCTTGTTTTGGCTTTCTTTAATGTGAACTTAAACCTACAAAACAAGAAGACAGAGGGAGAAAGAAGGGGTGATTCTCACAGCAGTCACTTCCCATGAGAATCTGCCACAGCAACACCAATGGGATTTGCAGGTCCATAGCCATGAGAATAACAATATAAGAACAACAAGGCCAAAAAAAATGCCATCACAGAGGCTGTTGAATCACTACCACAGTTATTTAAGTGCAACATTACAGAACTGTGAGTATGAGAGCAGAGCCAGGCCATAGTGTTACTCTGGCTACGACATTAAGGTATTTAAGACAGTTTATACAGTTACACAGCTCAGGTGTGTTGTGTTGCCTGAGGGCAATGACATATTCTTTAAGTTAATCCCTCCATTTCTCATCCCTTCTTTCCCAGTTTCATCTTTTCCACTTGTGTCATTTCTAAGCACCGTGTTTATTAAGACAATGATTTTTCTTTATAGAATCCATCTGTGAATTACGTACGGTGGAAATAGAGAGCACATAGCAGAGAGTATTGGCACAAGTTATGTATCTGACACGTTACATGTTTTCCTCAATACAAAATTATGAACTTTATCTCATTGTACCTCTATGAAAAAGTTCAAAATTTTAAATCTATTTGCTGAGTTATTTTTCTGTTATCATTTATCTTTTTGGTGTTTCAAATCTAAAGATATCCCTTTCATCTCTGCATTTGTCTAATTTACCAAAGAAATCTTATTTCATTTATGGAGTTCAACCTCTTACTATTGGGGACTTTCTGAAAACACCTGAAGTATATGTTGTGAATTTTGCAATAGTAGTGGCATCTCTGTTATGAAGCATATTTTTATCATTTGAGGGCTAGATTCTGGCTTTCAGTCTTGTTTTACAACCGTGAGTCACCCTCTGTTTTTGTAGTTTTGGAGATTAATTACAGAATTATAAAATGTGAAATATTTACAATCTCAGAAGTGTAGTAAATGTCTGAATATGAAGGTGAATTATAAATTTTTTTACTCTGTTTTACCCCAATCCTCTCATTACTTTTATTAGAATTTTCTCATCTTCTTCTTTTACTGTTGATGAAACTTTTCTCCATCTGTGCTCTCCACACAACTCCTGCTTTAGGCCAAGTGTAAAGTCTTATTCTGTCACAAGACACTTTAATGATTCTGCTTCCCCTTTGTTTAAGTCAAAGCTGTCCAAAAATAGAATCTCATTTTAATCATGGAAAAGTTAATGGATTGTGACATGTGACCTCAAAGACATTGTCTCTGTGATTGCAGTTAGATAAAAAGAAAGCAAACTGCAGGTTTTGATGGCTTATACGTGGTCCACAGAGACACACTAAAGGGCATCCTTATTTTAATGTTTTTTACTAAAAAGTATGAGTTTAGCTCAGGATTAGAGAATGACTATTCACCCTCTTGGGCAATATTTTACAAATGACCAACTGGCCTTTGTATCTGTAATAGTAAAATTAATTTTTATATTTACAAAGCATCATAGACTTGTACTTTATAGAAAATTGATACCTTAGCTGAGGTTTGTCTCACGGTAATTATGAAAGTGAGAAGCAGTTTGATGCAATTCACCGATCCTGCAATAGTATAACCCCTAATCATTGCATGAAATGATGGCTGTAAATTTATTGATAAGCATCACAGATTTTGTATACGAGTAGTAAATTTAATCCTGTTCACAGTTTGCTTAAGGGATTAAGGGAAGAACAATTCTTTCCATAATCTTATGTCTCTTGTTGGGCTCACCTTCAGAAACATCTTAATGTCAGAAATATGTAATGCTACAAGCAATATGCTGTCTGCATTCCCATTACTCAAAATTCCTTCTCTTGATTTTCAGTACAGTTCATATTACTTTAAGACAAGTTCTTAAGTAGTCTGCTTTTTGAACTGTATAATGCAATCTGAAGAAGAAAAATGTGCAGTCTCCAATAGTTGGATCCACAAGAAATAGTTACTGGTAATAATTTTGAATATAGAGGAATAACACTGTACCTGTATCACTGTATGCAGTGGAAGGTGAGCTATGGAAACACAGATGGTAAAACTAATGGTGAGATTAGCTTGATGAAGCTGATACATAGCTACTGTGTTATCATATTGTTCCTGTAAGTCACCATTATATATCATGTATTATAAAGAAAAAAAATAATTTAAACATTACCTATATGTAGGTACATTATTAATAAGTAAAATGCAAAATGCCACGGGCAACCTTAACTTTGATGCTAAATTTCCTAAGCAGTATTAGGACATTATAGTTTTTGCACAACCAGAAAGCTATTAACTCATATTAAACAATTTAAAATGGTGAAGTATAATCTGTACCTAAGGTTATTTTTCTTAAAAGGATATTGTATAGACTGTATCTGAAAGTCCTCATATATATATATCTGTATATATCTGAAAGTTCACATTATATATATATTTTTTTTCCTTATGTTTTACCTGGGTATTTAGTGAAGTTAGGAAAGACTCCAGTGTATTTCTCCATATCTCAAATTTCTGAAATCCTCATATGTCATCTCCTGGGAGACTAACATAACCATGCAAGATGGCAATCCTGTTGAAAGTTGTTCCCAGTTTCTCTTGTTGAAGTAGCTTCAGCCTGAACGCGTTTTAAATATGTATTAGAGCAGGGCCTGGTATCTTCTGAGCCTTCAGTTAAATTAAATTGGTTTAGGTTGACCCAAAATACTTATTTTAAATGAGTAAACTGTTTTTCGAAAGAAATTTTTCTGAGCTCTAACTCAAATTCCAGTCTTGCCAATACAATGACTCTGAAATTTGATTTGATTTTTTTAAAATATTACCGTGTATATATAAGGAACAACACTGAAATAGAGGTAGTGTATGTAAAGTGTAATCCTGAGGATGAAAACACTATTAACATCAGCATACCACCATTTTGAGGACACAGGTTAATCTTGTAACACCAACATAAAAAGTATATTTCTACCAATGACCATATTAAGACTGTATTTTTACAAGGAAGCTTTTCTTGCAATCTGTTGCTGGTCATGGGCTAAAGTAGGGACTATTTTTAGATACAATAGGTAAATAACTTTTCATTAAAGTAATTCTTAAAATCATGCACTTTTTTTTAAAATTACTTTTTCTCTTGAGCTGCATTTCAGTTGTGTTTTAATCACAAGCAAAGACTACTCATGCACAGATTTGCCCAGCAACTCATGGTCTGAGGTAATATGTAGATAGATTTGAATCAAGAGAAAGATTTGGTTTATGCCATTTCTTAATATAGGTCTAAGCATACATTTATGTGTTGTATGGATGAGATAGACATAGTTGTTGCTGTGCATATCCAGGTCAGGATGATGTAACCTGTTATGTCAGGTCAAGAAATTGGCCCTGGACACCTCCTTGACAGGGCCTAGAGTCACAGCCAAGAAAAAGGAATGATAAGGTGAATAATGTGCCTGATTTTGACTTATTCCACTCATGTCATGGGACTGCCACATCTAAAAACAAGTCCTTTATGGCTGTTAAGGTCCAAGGTGGATTGTCCAGACAACTGATCATTAGGCTTCTTCTGTGCTTGTGTTCCCATCAACCATATTGCATTGACATTGCAGGAGAGGACAGTCACCTTGGACTTTTATGCATGAACCTTTTAGAATTTTACTAAGCTTGAGATGTTTTTGCTATTCAAGCCTGTAAACCTGTTAGTCTGATAAAAGTATTTCATCTTCTCACTTCCAGACTTCTTCATAACCAGTATAACATCTGTTTCGTAGCCTGTTTAGAACTCACTTTTTATTCGTGCCTTTACGTGGTTATATCAACTAATGAAGTTATTTCACTAGGCTATCCTTTAATTTGTAACAGTGTTATAAAAGAAATCTAGTGACTCAATGATATAACACTGAACATTTTTTTTATAATTTTAATTTACTAAGAATTCTTGGAGATGTCAGGAAGTATATCAGGCCCTGCAAGCACCTGAAAATGTCAAGTTTACAACCTTAATTTGTATTGATGCTCAACTGAGCAGTAAAGCTTTAAGCTCTTCATTACGGTGTTGTTTGGAACAAGATACTTCTTTCCTCCTGAGACCAGTAGAAAAATACTGCCAAAAACATATTTCAGTTGCTCAGATAAATGCTAGCATAGGATATAACTATTATATTTAGTAAACCTTAAATCAATATAATTTTTTTACAATCACACAACTATCTTATAAATGTCATTGCACTACCAGTAGTGATATAAAACTTGGAGATTTTATAAAACCTGTGCTGAATGAAATTAATGGGATTTAGCTTTTCTAGCCCTCTCACAATTAGATATAAGTTCAAGGAAATCATTATATACAGAGTAATCTTTGGAAAGCAAACAACTCGTAAGTCATTCAAGGAAAACTTTGAGCTTCTTATTTTACTCTAAGCTTCTCTCTTTTATCTGTATATTGCTTTCTATTTGTATTTTATTCCTGTGTACTATAATTCAGGCAAATGATTCAAGTTTTGGAGGACAGGCAATAAGTATATTTCATATTTCATGTGAATATTTTCATGTTAAAGCTATTTGGTTCTGTGGAGAAGTGTCAGAGAGTTTCACCATAACTTATGAATGAATGCATTTGTGGTGCCATACAGTGCAGGGTAGTTTTGTGGATGGGCAAATATCAGTCAATCATTTTCAGACAAGAAATCTTTCCTATATCTGGCCTTGTCAGAGTATATTGTTCAGTTAAGCCTATAGCAGGAATTTCTAAGTTGTAACATCCTTGAGCTTTCTTGAGTTACTAAGAGACTGAAAGAGGTATGCAAATTACAGATAATTACCACAACAGCTTTAAAGTAATTCTTAACAGTGGAAGAATATCTTTACCTGAGTTTTGTATAAAGGTTGAGGTGGTAGAAAGAATCCTCTTTTCATCTAGAAAATACACATGGACTTCAGAAACATCATGGCATGGTCATAGCCTTCAGTTCGTTGAGTGTATTGTGCGTTTCTGTATTAGCAGGCTCCATCCATCTCACTATCCTTTATTAAACAATTGCAAACAGCAGAGGCTTAGTGAAGGGTATGAAAAAAGGTAAGCATGTACCCCTACATAACTCTTCTTCTCCCCCCTAAATTAACAAAATAACAAAGCCAAAAAGTCCAGATTGTTGGAGTACAAATTTGTTAAATGTTATGCCTTTTTTTTTCATATCAATTGCATAACTCTGCTTCTAATGTCCTATTTTTATTTTATAAAAGCATGTTTCAGAGTTTTCAACCAGGTCTTGATATAATGATATATAATTATACTCCACAGACATAAAATCAATGTCTGTTATTCTGTTTACTTCTGGAAGGTGTTTCTTTGCACTTTGTTCCTTCCACTGAAAAAATAAACAAACAACGGAACTGAACAACATTGAATCTCAGTTGAAAAATCAATCCTAATCTTTGCTTCTTAGCAGATACAGCTCAATAGGAAGTTGGACAGAACGACTTAATCATTTTAAGTAAATGGAAATTTGCCATAGCTTTTTGCCAGTTAAGACTTCTTCCCTTTGCTGTGTTTTTGATACTTGTTTTTAACATAGAAAATGCCACAGTGTACTCACCACAAACTTAGCAGTCTACCTGCATTGCTTGGGATAGTCCTTTTACTCTCTTAAATTAAAATTATTCTAGTTTTCCTTATATATTTCAGGAAGTGTTGAAATACTCAGATTGTTAAAATCTACAATTGAGATTTCTAGGATTCTTAAGCATTCTCCATAATTTGTAAAGTTTCTGCAAATGATGGTCTGAAAGAAAGATATATCGTAGTTAGACGGCAACAGGTAAGATGTGACGAGGTTTTCTTTTGAGCAGAACTGTGATAAATTCTTATGAAAGTATTTGGTTTTTTTTATATTTCTGTATATATTCTATATTTTTTTTCACTAAAGGATGTGAAAATTATATTGCCCTTTAGTTCTGAAGCCTTTTGATACGTGACACCTGCATTCTGGTTACACAAATCAAACCCCTAATGTTAAATGAGCGATAAGTCAGTCTTTCATTTTGCCTTCCCAGTGGTGCAACTTAGTTTAAGTTCTATTTTCCTGTCTGTGTCACTTTAAGTAACCATAACCATCTTTTTGCAGTGGTGAAGTTAGAATTGTTTAAATGATGTGATGGCTTATGCACTTTGGACTGTATTCATAGAATCATTTAGGTTAGAAAAGACCCATAAGATCAATGAGTCCATCTATTAACACTGCCAGGTCAACAAATTCTAACTGATGTTTTCTTCAAATATTTCCTTCTGAAGAAATGTGTGAATAAGCTGTTAAAAGTGATGTTATCACTGAAGTCAGTAAACTCTAAAGAAAGCATTGTTTTAAAAATATTGCTAAATATTTAATTTTCTTCTGTAAGGCAAAATGCAGTATTACTGAAATTTTTCTTTAAGCAGTTAATCTATAAATATAGGGGAAAAATGTTCTTTCTAGCCCACCAAAAATTCAAAAAATTAATAAACCACTTTATTTAGGATGCAAATGATTGAAGATAGTCTTCTTCTAAGAGTTAGACATTGGCTGTCACAGGATTTTCTCTGTGTATGTATCATAGAATGGTTCAGGTTTTGTGAGAAGTGATAATACCTAGTTTGTTAACTGCTATATTTTAATAATTAGTATTTATTTAAAAAAAAAAACAAAACCAAAACCAACCTCATTTGTAAGAATGAGGAAACACCTTCACTGAGCATCCCTTCCTATGTCAAACATGTATAGCACAGTCTAGGACCAGCTCAGAGAGACCTGAAATGCCCAGAGCTGGAAGGAGCCTCAGAGCACAGCAGGGGCTGGGGAACCCCTTACAGGAAAAGGGAGCTGACAATTCTTTTTTTTTTTTAATTTTCCTATAAAGCCCCAGAAGAGACAGTGTGGAGTTTGCTGCAACCCAGAAACTGCCTTGACACTGCATTTGTATTACTAAATAAAACGTGGCCAGGGAGTGTTTTCTTGCCCTGAGGATGCATCCACATAATATGGCCTGAAGGAGGGGCCTTGCTTACCCACAGACAAATTGTGTGTGTGTGAGTGTATTTGTATGTACATGTCTTGGGGCAGGGCAAGAGGATGTTCAGTGTTATTTCAGTGTGTTCCTGGTGTACGTGTTGCATTGCAGGCCATGATTCATGTTTTCTTAGCAAGAAACTCAGAGTATGTGCCGAACACTCTGGGATGTGGTGAGGTATGTCTGAAGATATGAAGCCTGTGGAGTGATCCTGGAGGGCTTTGGTGAAAACAGGGATGAAAACTTGATGCAGTCCTGTCCATCTAATTTATTGGGAATTGTTCCTGGCACTTGCTGTCCCCCGAGTCGTGACCATGCAGTGTCTTGGAGAGTGCTGGTAGGCATCGCCAAGAAAGGTGCTCAAGTTGGAGATCAAGTGCCCAAGCTCACCCTTGTCCCTGCTTTATTTAGCAGTAGAGCTTTCGGCAGAGTGGCTGGCCTAAGAACAACCTTGGAGGAAAACAACAGAGCAAGGTCACAGTGGGAAGACAGACAATTATTTCACTGAATTTCACTGAATTTTTAGAGTTGGAAGGGACCGTAGGGATCATCTAGTCCAGCTCCCCCGCTGAAGCAGGATTGCCCAGAGCTAGAGCATAGCTATGTGCCAGCTCTTTTCTCTTTTCTCTTCTTTCTTTATGCATTTCCAAGAACACCCTCTTTTTTGCTGTCTTGTTGTTTTTTTGGTTTTTTGTTTTTTTTTTTTTTTTTATTTAAACCATGTTTCTTTTGGTATTTCTCAGTGAAAACATGCAGTATGATTTTAGATACCGTTTAATATCTGTTATTTAGTTTCCTAAGTTTTTGAAATGACTCATTTGTGTAAATTTATCATGAAATTGTCATTCTTTTTCTAGTTTTTGTTGTGTGTTAAGCTCAGAAGTAGGGAGAGGGATTCTCCACGTTTTCCTTCAAGTGGCTAGACCTAGTGGGACAGTCTTTCCATAGCTGAGATGCAAGCCCACAGGGTCAAGGGGGAGGAGGTACAGAGGCTCTCTTCAAACCAGTTGCACAGTTGGTGCCTCAATGTCTGCCCAGTCCTTTATCACCAAGGAGCTGGAATATGACCTCGGTGTGCTCCATGCAAACCTTCACCGCGCTGGATGTCATCTGGATCACTGGAGGTCTGATTATTGCCCACCTCACCATAGACCTCCTCCATCACTGCTAATTGCCAGTGCATTAAGTAAGCTTATTTTGTAAAACTGTTGTGTTATAAATGATATAATGGAATTTATTATAACCCACTTAATGATACTTTTATATTGGAGATTCAATTTAGTAGTTGCTGAGGTTTAAAAAAAATCTGGAAATTCTTGTTCATATGCAATTTTCCATCTTTTTAAACAAAACTAGATTCTTACTATAATCTCATTAAAAGCAGTTAGAGCTTTTAGAAATTTGGTGAAGCTATTATTATGCTTTTTTAAAATGCTTTCACATGAAAAAATAAAAGAGATAGTCAGGTTTCTATGTTATTTGTGCCTTTATTATAGCATTTATATAGCATTTATTCAATTTCTTAAATGTCACTGTTGATTACCAAGTGCCAAATGGAAATAATTCCTAAAGTCATATGATTTCAAATGGACAATTAAATTTGAATCCCAAATACTATTGATAACGGATTTCATACTGATAGTTGTTACTGAAGTGAGATGTATGGAAATATTAAGCAGCAGCTTAATTTTGTTACTTCAGACACAAAGAAAGATATCTATTAGTAAGATCCTCTGTAAATAATTGATTTATTTCACTAAAGAGTTACTTCAAAGTTCTTCAATGCTTTATTCTTATGAAGTCCTTTCACCAGCTGTGTGACTTACCCATTCTGCTCATAAACAGACATTAATTTCACACTTTGACTGAAATTGATTTGATATGTGAACACCTCCACCTGTTACAAAGTCAGCATATCCTCCAGAGCAGCCTTTTTACATTTCTCTCTTGTCTTATTAGCAACTTAGATTAAAGGAGGTTATTTTTATTCAAAATGGAATAATGATTTATCTTTATATTGCTGTGAAATTTGAGAAAAACCATAGTTCATAATAAAAAAAACACAGTCAAGAAAAATTTTTAGGCTTTTTGAATCTAATTTATTTCTTGTATGTATGGTAATATATAAAAGTAAGATCTATTCAGAGTCTTTATTAAATGTGTAAATCGCTGAATTAGCTTAACGAAAAGCTATAATATTATCTAATTTAGTGTTGCGTGTGCTTGCATGCTTTGGTTTATATCTAAACACTTCTGAGCATGCAATGCTACTCAATTTTCTTTTAGTCATGAAGAATTAATGGCATTTACTAGAAAATTTTCTTCTAAAATGTTCAGGCTTGGTGTTTTCTGAACATAGCTCATAGAACATTGTGCAGTGAAGATTTCTAAGCGAAGCGTAATGCACTTCATTAAATGGAGTTTTTGTGCAGATGAAGTACCTGCTGGCTGAAGGTGAAAAACATCATATTAATACAGCAAATAACATAGTATATTTTCAGAAAGGGATGAAATTTGGAGACACTTTCATTGACCACAGATTTGGTCTGTAATATGATCTTGCAGCTTTAAAAGAAAAAAAGTATTTTATGGAATTTTTAATAATTTGAGGTTTAATTACAGACTGGTCTTCTACTTCCTTGTACCTTCTCCTCTTCTCTGACTTTCCAGGCCACCATAGCCATGGCCAATGCTTTTTTGAGTAGGAAAGTGTTCATCCTTCATGGAAAGATTTGAAAAGAGCAGTTCCTTTACAATTCATTTGTAGGCTTGGTTTCGGTATAATGTTTTCAAAGGATCTTTATTTTCCTTTCAGTGTCCAAAGAATGTTTTAGTGCTTAAGGAACTTTTAAAAGGAGAATACTGTTTACTTTTAAAACAAAATCATTAGAGTTAGAACACACAAAACAATGAATGTATTGCAGCTATTCTAGTAATATCATGATGTAAAATAAATGAAGTTTATGACTGTGTACAATACAGGTATAAACTGTTTCCAGACTATGTCTCTAGGTATGCCTGTTGATGTGTTTTTCTTCTCTTTGGAAATTAAAAAACAAAGTTAGGATCATTTCCCTGAGCTAGTGAGTACATTTGGGTTTGTTTAAGTGCCAGGGAGTAGTATCAGAATGTGCGTGTTTGCATGGCCTTCATCACAGAACTAAGAGTTCAAATACTTTAAAACAAACCAAAAAAGAAAGGAAGCTGTAGTCCTTTTGGACTTTTCCTATCATCTGCTCATTCCCCATTTATGTCTAACTGAAATGGTCAGTCTTTGATGGTTCTAAGGTCTTACATTTGTTGCCACTTTTATATTCTAATGTCTATATGGCCTCTGCATGAAATAACAAAAAATGGCTTTGTACTGTCACCTTTATTTAGAACATAGTAAAAACCTTGTATCTGCTAATGCTTTTGTTGTGTTGTATTGGTATGCTATAGAAAAGATTATGGAGTTTCGCTGAGTAGCATTTCTCAAGCTTATTCATCTTGTTAGACTCATGACTCTAAATATTATCATAAACAGTTGCATTTAGTTCAAAATCTAATCCACTGCTTGGAACCACTGCCATAGGTTCTTCTTGTGCTGTTTGGCTAATGGTGGTATGTAGAGAAAAGAGGAGGAATTTGAGTGGATTTTAGAAAGAACTGAATGTCAAAGAAAATATTCAACTTTTTTTTTAAAAAAATCCTATTCATTCTTGCAATATGCTCAAGAAAAGTGGGTACAACTTTGTTGGTGTTCTCTCCTCATCTTCCAAGACTGCAATTACATAAAATAAGTTGATGTCTCTGGAAAGAGAAGGAAAGTATCCCTTCCTTAAGTGTGCAGCGCAGCCTCACAGCTGAGAGGACAGGAGAAAAGAAAAGAAGGTGGCACAGCAAAAAACCTGTAATCATACGAGATAGAGATAAGAATTACAGGAAGCTCTTTGTAGATGCACGGGAAGGGGAGAACATGCAGTAAGTCTAAAAGTTAATCAAGGAGAGAAACATTTTCTTGGTGATATCAGTGGAAATTATGCATCTCCAAGAAACATGAATAGTTGTTGGACCGAGTCTAACCCTGGAGGGCAGGATTTATCCTGCAAAGATAGAATATAGGAATGGTTTTTTTCCTCCTTCAGAAGTATATTTTTTGAGCAACGTTTCCTCCTCCTTGCTTCTTTACTGAATTAGAATGAGATAAGATCGAGTTATTCGGAAGTCCACAGTGCACTAAAGTTAGTACATTCAGCTGTGGTGTAATCACTTTTCCTATTTCAAATACTACCAAGACATCTGTATCCCTCTTTATCCATATTCATGGATAGCTTTCAAAGCTAACATTTCTCATTTCAGTAGTTACTGCTTTTATAACCTGCATTAGAAGCATACTGACCTTGAAGCTCCAACACATCCCACACGTGACATCCCTTATAAACTTCCATTTTGTTTCATGAAACTGGACTCATCACCCCTGGTGTCTAAAGAGAAGGAATATCCATTGTAAGAATCAAAAGTGAATACTCAGGGAAAATAAAGTCATCCCATGTAGTATTAATTTTAATTTTAAAAATTCTCAGTTTCCATAGGCTTGAAATTTTGATGTTTGTTTTCTTCTTTGAAGAGTATGAGAAAAAGCAGTGTGTATATGGGTACATATGCACAATAAAACATGTACACCTACAGTATATGTCACAAGGCTACACCATCTTGAAAATACTATGGCTACTATTGATTAACTATTATTCTGTAATATAATTTGTGTAACAAATTTTTAGGATTGGCCTAAAGAATATCTTGAAAGAATATAATAAGCTAGTTGAAGCAGTTCTGTTGACTAATGCTGACTCTTCATTCACATTTATGCTTTGAGATATTATCATTATCTAATTTTAATTCATTTAATATGTGCTGAATTGATTTTCTGTGATGCCAGTTCTTAATTAGGATGTCATGTGTTGCTAATTTAAATGGTTGAAAGAAGTCCACGTATGTTGTGTCAACCAGGTTTATAATCTAAAAATCATATTGTTTGTATGACATGACCAATTTTCTGCAAAACCATGTTAACTGGTGTTAATTATATTTTCATCTTTTAACCCTTTAGAAATAGACTCCTGTGTTTGCTGTTCCATTATATTGCTTAGGATCAGTGTTGGCTTTACAATCTTATAATTGCAGGCAATCAATTTGCCTGCATTTTCATTATATTGGTAACGCATTTATTCTTTTCTAGACAACTGCCCTGTCTCCCTTGCCAGGACTTAAGATAATTTCAGGTAAAAATGTTCAAAGATAATCTGTTGCAAAGGAAGATAAGCATATCACTTTCCCAGTTTGAGGGCACAAACTATGTACACGTGCATTTGTATAATTCCTTGGGTCCTCTTTTCTACAGTTTCTGAGACACTTATTGCATGTGACCTTGTCCAGTCAGCTGGTACCTCGCTTGTCCTCCACAAGTTCTTGAAGATAATTGCTAATAGTTCATAGAATGCTTCATTTTAAGGACTTTAATTTGAATTTAATTAGGGTCTGTTCCCTTGAATATGTACATTTTCTAAATAGTCCTTAACCTGTTTTCTTCCTATGCTACCCTTTACTTAATTTTATTTAAAATTTTGTTATCTGACTTATTATCTTTTGGGGTTTTTTTTCTGGAAATGTGAAGAAAGTATTCTTCATTCTCCTTTCCTGATAGCTATTTTTCTTTCTTATGTGTAATGACTTTCTACAAGCTCTTTTATTATCTTTTGCTTCATTCCATGGTTCGCCTTTTCACAAGATTTATCCTTATGTTATTCTGATAATTTCTGAGGGAGCTGCACTTGCTTTTTACTGTACTTCCTGTTTTCCCCCATAACATGCTAACTTGCATTCTACAGGATATCTTTGGAATAACTTCTGTCCAGGACACTGCGCAGGCTTTTGTATAGGCAGGCTCTACTCTTTCTGTTAGTAAAGAAACATGAACTCTGAAATTTGAACATTCAGAGTCACCAAACACTATAGTAAAACTGTGGGGTTTTTTTTATGATGTCAGAATGCTATTTTATTTTTTGGTCAATGTTCCTTTCCCAGCAATTCCTCACATTTTCTATAGCTTACAGTTTCATCAAATTACCTTTTATATGTCAGAGTTCTTGTTCCTGAGTGGTAACTGTCAATTCAGATCATAATGCCTGAAAGCTCATAATTTCTTTCCAGATTTATTTTTCTACAATTATTGGTAACGAATTTCACCTGCTATTTAAGCAATCTGTTAGTTGTTACCATAAACTTTTCTGCATGTCATGGTTTGGACCAGACTGGCCATTGAAACAAATGACAGACTCTCTCCCAGAAGGGAGAGAAGGAAGACAGAGAAAGAAACTTAAGAGTTTATTAAAAAAGACAAAAAAATCCCAACCAAAACCCAACCAAAACAAAAAAAAAACAAACTACTTGAATGAACATATTGATAAATATTAAACTTAAAGAACATAAAGTTTTCAAAAAGGTTTATTTTTTTTCTTATCAAATGACTTTATTACTTTCAAAGATTTTTATATTACAAGATATGATGTGATGCGTTACTATCAACAAGCCATCCATATGTTGTGATAGTGAACTGTTAGTTTAAATGGACTTTCTATCAAAAATTTTCATGGTTTTTTTCCATTTATCTGATTCTTAGGTCATGTTTGTTTTTTGATATTGATACAGAATGCAATAAGTTAGAAACAACAAAAATTAATCTACTGGGTATGATCTGTGGCATTTTTGATAGCAGAAAGGACAAAATGTTTCAGAGAAATTGTGAGAATCTTTGAGAATGCTGCTGGGAACTATATGACCTGTGAAAGAGGCCTTCTCTTTTTATAGTTGGAGACTGATAATAAATTGTACTGTGAAATTTCTTTGAAGAACTGTACGAGAATACTGATAAAATTGTGATCATCTGTAAAATTATCATGTAAGGCCCCCCTGGTTTTAGGTGGCAACCTCATTTTGCCTTGAATAGCCACTCTTACAGAGTGGCATAGATTATATGCTATCTGAAATATTTTTTTTTCTATCAATTTTTAGTTATCATTTTCACTTTCAGTGGTTGTTTCCAAGTTCCTTTGCAGGAATCATATATAGAATATCTTTTTCTTTTTTTTTGTTTTCTCATGTCCTCGTTTGTGTTTTTAAATCAGATTCCACTGTGTCAGGTATTATAATTGTTAATGCAGGGAGGTGTGATCAATAAGAAGAAAAAACCTAAATTTTTCTTGTATTTCAAACATGAATTTCTGTGGCCTGTCGTACAGGAGTTTAGATGTTAAATTGAGAAGTTCCTATCTGGCATGGAAATAAACTTTCAAACTTTTTGTCAGTTCTCAGTTTCTCTTAACTTAACTTATGTTGACTATATCTATGATGATAATATTATCAAATTCACGGTTTTATTTTTTAGAGGTGTTGATTTCAACTTTGTGATAGACTTTGAATGCTGAAGTTTATTTGTGAATCTCTTCTTTGAAACAATAGTGTACGATAGTGTACCAATAGTGTAACCTATGTGTTTTAAACATTTATTTAATTTACATTGTATTTATACATCTGAGTTATTAAGGCGTGAAGCCATTATTAATACTGTACAGGTAAAAGTTATGTCTAGCTATAGATTTAGTGATTGATGACAATTTACTAATTATCTAAGGTAGAATATTGGATAGTGTGAATGAAAACATAGTGGCATTACAAATTTAATTTTAACTGTGTATTTGTCATCCAGTAACAAGGGAGGAAAAAGTAAGCTACTACCATGATGGATAAATTCAAGACTGCCAAATGTTATAATCTATTAAGGATTTTATTATATGTTTCAGATACCTGGGTCAAAGTAATGCAACCCTTTTCATCAAAAAGAATTGCAATATGACACCTTTCAAATAAGAGTCACAATAGTAATTTAGGTGCTTAATATCACTTCAGAATTGCTGTATTTCTTCCTTTGAAGCAAAACACAGCTCCAGAAATGTCTTTGATTAAATTTAGAGAGGTAGGATCTTCTTATCAGAGATCTAATCTTGTCGTTCTTCCGATATTAAAGAGAGAATATTCCCTGAAACTGAGTAAATATTTCTAGTTTACAAACAAGATGAAAAGTCTCTTTCCCCAGGCTACTGAAAAAGAGTATGTAAAAGCCAGAAACAATTGAATACAGATCGTTTATATTTTGGAAACCAGAGGAAGCTGGTGGTTAAATTTGAGCTTGAGAACTTATTTGCAAACTTCATGAAGTTCACCCAGCTCTGAGGACTCAGAACAAAAGAAGTCCAACAGTGAATGAGTACAAAGAATTATCCTAGAGGAATAGAGGCTTTATTGCCACACTTTAAATAGGTTAGCATAGCTTTTGTTTTCGAGTTTGACATTTAAAAAACCCTTTCTGTCCCACAGGATTTCTCCAAGAGCTGAACATAGCTCCAATTGACTTGGTCAGAAGAATGCTCTTTTTAGCAAACAGCAATTTTTGAAGCAGAATAATTGGTGCATGTGTTGAAGTCATAGGCACAATGCACCTCAACTGAATTTAAATATTTAGAAAAATCAATGTTGGACAGGTATCACAAGAGACAATGAAATAAAAAGCTGTGTTAAATCCTAGAGGAGAGAAACGTGTTGGGAATCATTACATGTTTGTATGACCCTAGAACTAGTTATAAACAAATAGTATTCTTTATGTATAAATGCAAACCTCTGAATCTGGCCTTCTCTGTCTTCCCTAAGTTTTGGTCTGTCATTAATAAATGTGACCAAAATCCAGCTCTTTACTAAAGAGAAATTTCCAGATAGTCTTGCATCTGACAATCTGCTTTGTTCTGTCACTCTTGCATGATTTTCTGAAGACTAAGAAAGTGTTTATTTAATATTGGGTTTTGCTGCTGGCAGATTTTTTACATGGATTTACATTTTAAAATACTTTAATAAAAAAAAAATTAAGAACTTGGACATTGTAACTGAGACTACTACTAAAAGTTAGCTGTTTATGGGGAAGGGAAATTTTGACACCTTAACCACTACAGACTTGCAACCGGTCTATCTGTGAAAAACTCAGCTAAGAAACAGCTTTTGGGGGTTTTGATATTTTTCAAATATTTTGGAAAGAAATTGTGTAATGCATGCATTAATTAGTTACAATACAAGAGTGAAGACAGATGTTGAACTGAAAAAGTACATGGAAAGTATCTAAATTGTGTGTTCTTTTGACTTTGTGATGTTGAAAGAACAGATCTTTGTCTCATTAATTGGTAGAATATTAATTGATCTAAAATTATGGTATTGATAAACACATGTACTGTAATAAGAATAAGAATTATATGATATGCATGTTACAGTAAATCTCAATACCAGGAATTTTGTGTGAAACTTGTAGATAGAAGTGAATGCTGTTCGTTGAAATTAAATGGCCACTTTCTGCCAACCTGTATGACTTGTGTTTGAATAGAGAACATTTTCTGTTAAGGATAGATTATCTTCAGTTCAAGGTTTGTGAAGATGTAGAGTTCTAGAGCTGAATGGAATTTTCAAGCTTTTTATTATCAAAATGCAAATAAGACATCCTCAGAAGTGTTTTATAAATTTGTGACAATTGCTGACTTGTTTTTATGTTGAACAAGCAGGCACACATCCTGAAAGCTGAAATAAAGTAAAATACATATAATTTTGATATTTCCATGAATTACATGGCCTTTCAATGTAAAATAATATGATTTTAAAAAAATTCCTCTAATGTATTTTAAGAGACAACCTGAAACTCATCATTAAAATATTTTTGAGAGAGGTTTTATTAAACTTTTATTTTTCTGAAGAAGAAAAGAATTTAAAATAAGCGTTTGACCTGAACTTAGTTTTTATATTTTTAATTTCTTGTTTGTGGTTGCAAATCACATATTTAAAAATCCAAATTATATCTCCACCCCGAGTAAAACTGGACATTCTTTGCTGAAGGGTGATGCATTAAGAAGCACATAGTATTCTAGCATTCACTTAGTCTTCATGGATAAACTTACCCTTCATTCCTAGTAAGAGCTCAGTTCTGACTAAAGACAAATAATTTCTGTTAGAAGTTTTGGTTCATTGGTCCATACCCCTCTCTTAGGGCTTGGTGTATCTTCTGAGAGTTAGAACGTATCCTGCTCCATTTTAGTAAATTCATTGATTAAAGATATCTTGATACTTCCTCTGTAGACCATGGAAAGAAACATTTCTTGCTTTCTTTTAAGGGATAAATGTGAAGCAGTGCCTTTGCAAAAGACTGCAGGCAGTTTCTGTCCTTAGACTCCTACCTGAGACAATATTGACAGGTATTTTCAAGACACAATAGGATTTTGGAAAAGAGTGTTTAAGATCGTTCTCACATGCTGAATTAGATACAGCTTTGCTACCAGTGGAGGAGATAAACTTTCAGCATTGATGTAAATGTGGATTTTGATTCTCTGTAGCTCCCCAGGTAGAATATGAAGCAGTGGATGGTTGGAAACACACAGATTTCCAGTGCTTCCCTGTGGCAGTAGGAATCAAAGTCTCAGTAAGGGCAGGCAGGTGAAACTGTGTTAAAACATTTGTAAATGTACATAATTTTGAATACTTTTTGAAGTTATTTGAATACTTAGTTATAAATTTTATTTATGATATTGTTCTACTGATGATTTTTTATATTTGTATACTGGACTTTTTGGAAGATGTGTTCATTCATTCATAGTTTTCTGGTAAGATGAATTAGTTATATAAAACAACTTGCTCAGAAACTGCTTTGAACTCATAAATGGAATAGTTACTGCTAATTTTCTCTTCAAAGTATTATTTTACAATTACCAAGAAAAAAAATATACCTCTTTTTGCCCTGATGAATATCCTGTTCTTTTGTGAAATTCGTGGTACATGTTTCCGAACGTACTTGTCAGCAATCTGTTCACGACTGCTTTAAGGGTGGAAACATATCACATATCATAATAGTGCCATCCTGCATCTTAAAACTTGTGCTAGAGTTAGCATGTCAAGTTATACACTTCTGCCAGGATTTAACGTCAGTAGATTTAACAATATTTGGTGGTAGAGATCTTTAATTGTCTTAAATTATGTTAATATTTAATATGATTCAGTGAGTTGAATTTTCTTGTTATCTTGAATGTTTCAGATTTCATTCCTTAGATTGAACTGGGAAAAAAAAAATATCATTTTTTACATCGTTTACTGCTCTTGTAGCAACACACTTTATAGAACCAGAAATGACTTGTTGTTTTTTATGCTCAAATGTAAATTAACAAACTGCTTTAAATTTAATGGCGGAAATGGAGTCTGGTTTTGATGGACAGCTATGTGTACAGTAATTTGTAAGGTGGATCAGCATTTCTATATCTGGCAATTTATTTTTACATTTCCTTTTCTAATATTCTTGTTATTCATAAATTTCATAAGACTTGATTTTTTTATATTATTATCTTGTGTGTTTATGTGTATGAATATATATTCTTTATTCCTAGTACTTTATTACCATAAATTGAATCGATATATAGTGTGTCTCCGTGGTTAGAATGGTGACTATGGCTTTATAATTTTACCTTCAAATATGCTGCAATTCAGCACAATCATTCAGTTAAACATGAGGGTTTTTTATCTTCAGCAATGCAGGTATGGAAGCTGTTGGCCCGTGAAAAGACTTCAGATCCTAAGTCATCTTAGAGGTGGTTTTACAGCATTTACCTCTGGTTGACTTTGAGCTATAAATATTAGTTTAAGATAATAATGCCAAATGTTTTGAAAGCACTTCTGATACCGCCATATAAATTGCTTGCAAATATGTTTTCCTTATTATTGTCTTTTGACTTTTTTTATATTCAGAAATTGAGAAAGGGGGCTGTGGAGACCCTGGAATTCCATCCTATGGAAAAAGGACTGGCAGCAGTTTTCTGCATGGAGACACACTTACCTTTGAATGTCAAGCAGCTTTTGAACTGGTGGGAGAGAGAACGATTACATGTCAACAAAACAACCAGTGGTCTGGCAACAAACCCAGCTGTGTTTGTAAGAATTATTATTATTTCTGTGTTATTTTTCTGACCTTAGCCTCTTGCTTTTCTTAGCATTTGTGACTAGCCAGCAGGAAAATATTTCAAAAGACCTTGAAGATTTTTACAGTCACATAGGGTTTGTTTTAGTAGGCTCAATAGTAGCTCATTTACGGGAAGATCATGTAGGAATATTTTAGAATGTTCTTTCCCCCAGTTTTATATTTAATCGAACCATTTAACACTCTTAATGTAAATGTGTGTTGAATTAGACTCGAAATGAGCAATTCCTAATAGCATATAAGTATTCAGAAGGACTCTTTAGCACATACACATTGATTCTGTAGTGTACAGCACTCTGCAGATAGATCCATGTAAGAAAAGATTGGGCTGGGTTTTTCTGATATCCTTATAAAGCATGAAAATGAATATAAGGAAGATAAGGATAACCTACATGGAAAAAGGGTACGTAAACTTTTAAGTTGTGTTTTAAAAGATAAAATATGTCTGTAGGTAAGCTTGTAGACGAACTTAAATAGAGAGGTGGTGCATTTCGTTTTGTTTGGATTGTGGGGTTTTTTTTTACTTTTATTTTTTCTTCTGTGGTAACAGAGTAAATCTTTCTAGTGCATAAGTATATCGGGCACTTAAATTCTCTAAACTACTAGTCTATAAAGAGTCTTGTGTTGAATATCCAGTACTGGATTACAACCTTAGTGAGGTATCCAGTTCTACTTGGTCATATGTATGTTTTGCAGCTGCATTGGTACAGGACTTACCAAGCTGATTAAGCTTGTACTGGACTGGAAGAAGTCTCTATATACACATGCAATGCTGAAATGTGTCAAAGCACGTAAGGTCTGGGCATGGAGAAAGTGCAGCTGTAATTCCCTCTGAAGACAGAAGCTGCATTTATTCATGGTGCTGTATTGCATTGGGTTGATATATTAGTTTCTTTAGGGAATAGCGTGGAATATTTTACTGTGTTCCGCTGTTTGATGTATACATGCCCTATGAAAGATAGAATCATAGAATGGTTAGAATTGGAAGAGACATTAAAGATCATCTAGTTCTAGCCCCCTTGCCATGGGCAGGGACACCCCCCACTAGACCACATTGCTCAAACCCCCATCCAGCCTGGCCTTGAACCCCTCCAGGGATGGGGCAGGCACAACTTCTCTGGGCAACCTGTTCCAGTGTCTCACCACCCTCACAGCAAAGAATTTCTTACTAATCTCTAACCTAAATCTACCCTTACAACATCTGTTTACAAACATTGACTTCAATTTGGCATGTTTGAAGAGTTGAGTATTGGTTATCCTTTATGTTAATTAATATGCAGCAAGCCTTCCTCTTTCTGAATGTATTGTACTTCTAACTAAAGTACCAGCCACAAGCTCATGAATATGAAATCTGTTGGGAATTGTCTTGATGAAAATTCACCCAACGGAGTGAAAAAGGAAGAGAGCTATGAATCATTTTTGTTTAATTGTCCTGTGCTATCGCAGGGAAACTAGGGGTAAAATAAGTTTATACTATATACTCTTAAGAGTTCTTGATGAAAGCATATCTAAATTTCTATTATTATTATTTGCATCAGCATGAGCTTTGTGTATGATGGACAGAACTGGCCCTTGTGCTTGATTCTTTTCTGATTGCTAAATACATTTTCACGGATCATCCTTTTAGAAAAAATATCACATTAAAATTGGGATGTTACGTTTTGATTTCAGTACAAACCTGACAATTTATCCAAATTCTGACACTTATACTATCTTTGGCATTCTCTGCATGCTTCCAAAAACTTCTTGCAGGCCCTGGTGCAGTCACTTGGCCTCACTTGAGGAAAGAAAAATATGCAAGGCTGACGTATTGGAGAAACGTTATAAGTCTTAAACATTTCCAGGTTGGATGTGCAGTAGTTTTGACATCCAGGCTTCAAAGGCATCATTTTCCAAAAAAAAAAAAAAAAAAAAGGCAAGCATTTATAATGTTTATGGACAGTATTTTGAGAATCTGTTGTTGTTTTCTTTAGTCTCCTGTTTCTTCAACTTCACCACACCATCTGGAATTATTCTTTCTCCAAATTATCCTGAGGAGTACGGGAACAACATGAACTGTGTTTGGTTAATTATCTCAGAGCCTGGAAGCAGAATCCATCTGATTTTCAATGACTTCGATGTAGAACCTCAATTTGACTACCTTACAGTGAAAGATGATGGGATCTCAGATTTACCACCTCTTGGCACTTTTTCTGGCAATGAGGTTCCTTCTCAGCTGGCTAGCAGTGGGCACATCGTAAGACTTGAATTTCAGTCAGATCACTCTACCACTGGAAGAGGATTTAATATCACTTACACAAGTAAGAACCTCCACTTTTATTTTATCCTTGGTCTTAAAATCAAGCTATCTTTTCTTCACAATAATGAAAAATGAAACTTTTTTTTTATTTATAATACAGAAGTAAATTTCAATACTTGTATAATTGCACTGCTTTCATGTGTCTTTCTGATATTCATCAGCTTATCTGAATCTTTATGATTAATTTATTTTAATTGTGAGAGTGTTGAAGAATTTTCTTAATTATTTAAGGGACTTTTTGGTTTGCATGGCATAAATGCAGAGCACATAACTAAAGCCCAGATCATTCAGATCAAAGCATCCAGTGCAAGTGATTTTACTTCTCAGTGGCATTTGCAGGAATAAGTTCAGAAAGATTTTAAGCTTAGATCCTAAATATGGAGTTGTTATTCTCCATAGCATAGAACTATAAAAAGCAACTAGAATATCATTGCAAACAAATAGCTCTGGGAACCTCCTTTCCTTTTGCATTTTATCTTCCAGTTAGATGGTGTGGTATCTAAGAGCACAGACTACTAATAGTAAAGATGTCTTTTTTGTAGGGTACTCATAATAGTTACCCTCTGTGGTTTTAGTAGCATCTCAGAACCCAGCTGATCTCATGCAGAAGTCTTTTCTATAGGAGTGCACTAATTTAAGAATCATTCATCTCTCTGGCTACAGTTACTTTAATGTTAATAATGTCATATCTTTGGCTGCAACCCTGCTTAAGTCTTTGTTGCCTAAGTTGTTCCTTTGCAGTCAGAGAAAGGGATAATGAGTGTCCTTTCCCAGAAAATGTGAGGCCTGAATTCTAGGTCTGCTTCTTTCCGAGCTTACTCAGATTCTTTTTGCCATATGTTATCCTACCAAAGTAAAGATAGAACATAATAAGAACAATCTTGTTACTACCAAAGGTTATTCCTCAAAAAAAAAAAAGCATAATTTAATGGGGTTGTTATTATTATTACTCTTACTAATATTTTTGTTATTGTTGTTGTTCTTACTATTATTTTTACTATGTTTTCATCAGCCTTTGGTCAGAATGAGTGCCATGATCCAGGCATTCCTATAAATGGGAGGCGTTTTGGAGACAGATTCCTTCTGGGAAGTTCTGTTTCTTTTCATTGTGATGATGGCTTTGTGAAGACCCAAGGTTCTGAATCCATAACGTGTATTATGCAAGATGGAAATGTAGTATGGAGCTCTACTGTCCCACGTTGTGAAGGTAATCTTTACATTGTACCTACAGTTTGAATAATTAAACTATTTACATTTAGCTTGCTTTTTACATTTCACACATAAATAAGACTGCTCTAGCAGCAGTCTTATAACTGCTCTAGCAGCAGTTATTCATTCATCTTATCCTAACGCTCTTCCAGTCAAATGAGAGAGCAATAATAGAAACAAAATAGCTTGCTTTTATATTCTTGGAATAAATTAACATTCTAAAAATGCGGTTGCTATTCTTTTCAAGTTCTCATTATGAGTTATAGCTGTTATAACAGTTTTGGTTGTAGCATGCTGAAGAACATAATTATTTACCACATAGAAAAGTGAAGTAAAATTTTTATTTAAAAGTCCTTTTTAAAAATTTACACCTTCGATCTCAGAATAAAGTATACCTGAATTTCCGTAAGTAAGATACCTGTAGTATACTTTTTTGCCTGAGAAATGTAGTGAAAATTTGTTTGCTTGTTCTTGCCTGGATGAATAAACAGACTAAGATGAGCTATACGTAGGATTAAATCTCTTTTTAGTATGTAATTCAATGAGAAAAGAAAAGAAGAAAAAAAAAAAGGAGAAAGTAGGCTAATTGCTTGATGCTAAACAGTGATGACTCCTAAGGCAAGACATATATAGAGAATGTGTCTGTTAAAAGCAATGTTCAAGAAATTGCATATCTTTTAGTAAACAATAAATAAGCAGTCACTCAGTCAATTAAACTATACTTTTTAAAGAAACTAATCCAAACTTTATTATTGGTATAAATCTCACACCTCCATTAATTTCAGTGTCATTACAGTAACTTAAGGATCTGGATCATATAATTTTTATGGTTTGTGTTATGGGGACCAATTTGACCGTTCAGTTCTCAGAAGACTGTATATTTCTAAGAAAATTTAGAGATGCTGGAAAAAACCACATTAGCAGCCACACTAGCAGCCATAGAAGTAGTATAAGTGAACCTAGATGTTGTACTAACAGGATTCTTGTCCTGATTAAGCAATGTAATGAGTAATGCAGTGGACCAGGGTTTTCTGCATAGAGCAAAACCATCCCAATTCCAAAGCAGGGGGTAAGGCAAGGTTCTTCAGCAAAAAATATTTTCTCATTTTCAATCTCTAGACACAGTGGATAAAGTATTCATTGTAATTTTATTTCCACAAACACATAAATAAAGGATTCAAGATGACCACTTTGAGGAAAAAAAAAACCCACAAATATGGAAATGACTCTTTAAGAAAATACCTAAGTGCCATTCAGTAATCCTTTCTTTGAACCTTGCAGGATGTTTACCTAGTTTTTAATGAGGAAAAGATTAAACTATTAGACTCTTTTTTAAGATTTTGTCTATTGTTTGTTTTGGTATAGAAGGAAATATAATTCTTTTAAGAATAGTTCAATACTGTTTAAAATTTCTGTAATGATCTGAACGCTGGGCAGAGTGCACTCTAAACAATGCTGCAGATGATGTAAAGCTGGAAGGAATGGTTGATACACCATATGCTTGTGCTCCTCTTCAGAGCAACCTTGACAGGCTGGAGAATTGTGCTGAGAGGGAATGATAGGTCCTTCCTATTCAGCATTGGTGAGGCACTTTGGGAGTGGTTTGTGCAGTGCTGGGATCTCCTCTGGGAGAAGTTGGTGCAGTTGTGGGATCCTCAGTCCAAGAAAGACGTGGACATCCTGCAGTGAGTGCAGTGAAGGGTAACAAGGATGATGAAGGACTTGGAGCACCTGCCATGCAAGAAGAGGTTGAGAGAATTGGGTATGTCTAAACTGGAGAAGAAAAAGCTTAGGGATTGGGAGGGATCTTATCAATGTATATAAATACCTCACAGGACAGTGTAAGGAGGATGGAGCCTGACTATTGTCAATAGTGTCCAGTGACAGGACAAGAGGCAACAGATGCAAATTGAAATAGAAGAAATTTTATTTAAACGTAAGAAAAAACTTCCACTATGAGAGTGATCAAACACGGGATCAGATTGCCCAGAGGGGCTGTGGAGTGTCTGCCTTTGGGTCCTGACTGGAAATGGTCCTGTGCAATCTGCTGTGTTGAGCAGGAGATGGATGAGGTGATTTCCAGAGGTCCCTTCCAACTTCAACCACTCTATGATTCAGCGGAATAGTTACAACAATCAGTTCCACTGAGCTAAATGATTACTCAACAAGATTCCACAGTACAATGAAAATAATTTAAGTATAAATTACTTGGAACAATTTGTCTTATATTTCCACATATATGGACTCATACTAGAACTAAGAAATGATGATACATTATTTTTTAATGATATAATGTGCTTTTCAACAGAAGGAGAGCTGGCAGAATCAAGTGCTATATTAAAATAAAGTAATAAGATACATTGCAGGACTTTCTATTCTGAAGAAAACAAACTGCTCATAGCGTAAAATGAAACTTCATTTTATATGCTTTTTAAGACAATATTTGTAAGTTTTTTGCGTATATAGTATTCTATTGGAAATACTGTATATGATATAAGTATACATGCTTTTTTCTTTCAGCACCATGTGGTGGACATTTGACAGCATCAAGTGGTGTTATTTTACCACCAGGGTGGCCAGGATATTATAAGGATTCACTTAATTGTGAATGGGTGATTGAAGCAAGACCAGGACATTCCATTAAGATCACTTTTGACAGGTGAGAATCAAAAAGTCAAACAAGTCATGTATGGGCAAAAATATTTGTTTTATAGTTGAAGAATAACCAGGAAAAGAAATTTTGATGCAACACTCACAATACTATTCCTTTAGCAGACAATGAAAGTTTAAAGCTGTATTTACAGCCTCAAAGAGATATAGTAAATAGGGTTACATTGAACCAATCACCCACAGGCCTCAATTTTAGGGCCAGCACTATTTAGTGGTTTTATAAATGATCTGGACACAGGAATTGAATGTACATTAAGTAGGTTTGCCAAAGGTACTAAAGTAGGAGGAGCTGTGCACTGTAGCAACCTGCTACATCACTTAGACACACACAGATCTATGGGATCCACCCAAGGATACTAAAGGAGCTGGTGGAAGTGCTCACTACCCACCGTTTATCAGCAGTCCTGGCTAACTGGGTAGATTCTAGTTGGCATGAAGATAGCAAACGTGATGCCCATCTACAAGAAGGGCCACAAGCAGGATCTGGGGAATTACAGGACTGTCAGTCTGACCTTGGTGCCAGGGAAGGTTATTGAGCAGATCATCTTGAGTGACATCCCATGGCGTGTACAGGACAACCAGGCACAGTCAGCATAGGTTTATGAAAGTCAGGTCCAGCTTGACTGATTTAATTTCGTATGATATTTTTAATAGTAATTATGATTTTTTTTTTAAGTACTTAGAAAACAAAATAAAAAAAAATCTTTATCCTTCAAGCATCTTTGTGAAATAAGTAAAAAATATCGAAATCTTTGATTTGACCTAGTAACAGTCACTTTTACATTCTTCTGCTCTTCTCTCCATTCATTTTCATTCCTTTTCATTTCAGCTCTTTGAAATAGGAGACTGAATGATAGTGAAAAATTTTGCTCATTGCTGCTGACTACATGCAAAGGTGAAACTAGACTCAGATTATTGCCTCCCCTTGGGCAATACTAGAATACAGAAAGGTTGATACAACAGCAGCCTTGCTCCAAGCACTTTCTTCTGTAATGTCCTTTGAATGCTTTTGACAAATGGAGTATTTAGTGTGATATTAGTATCTAGATCAAACACACAGACAAGGTGAACAGCAAGTCACCAGCACTGGTCAGCATTCACCCAGGAGCCCTGAATGAATACAAAAATGAGATGACTGAACAGCTGAAAGCTGTGTGTAACTCTAACTGTTCTTTTAAAACAATTTTGATACCTGTGCACTTCAGGAACCAGATCTTTTAAGTCTTTCATGGACATCTAAGGAACTGAATGCACGCTGTGAAAACTCTAACAGAGTGTAGTGTAGTGAAAGAAAAGATAAATATGATATACTGAGGAAGTGTTTTGGAAAAGAAATCTGATCTCAGAAACCTAGAATTCTTTGATGGTGTCAGAAAGCAAAGAAATATGTTTGGTATAGTTTACCTGGGTTTTCAAAATGCAAGTTTTGTATTTTGTACCTCACTTTTGCACCTGAAAAGGGCTAATAAAAAGCTAAGCATCATTTTAATACAAGGAAAAATATTGCATGAATAAAAACTTAATTATCAGACGATAAAAGTCTCACAGTGGAATTTGGGGTGTTCTACAGAGATCTGTGTTACGTTCAAAGCTGTTCAGCGTGTTCAGAAAGGACTTTAAAAAGGAGAAAATTACACTGATAATAGTAAGTTATTCAGGATATTAAGAGAAGGAATGACTCAAGAATTGCTTAAGATTCTTAGAAGACTGAATGTCTGGGCAATAAAATTGCAGGTAGATTAAGTCAATGCCAAGTGAATCATATAAGAAAAAGAGTTCTACCTTGAGAACTGAGCAGCTGGTGAAGATTTAAATAGGTTGTATATTTAGTTTACCATATCCTTTTTCCAGTCCTGTTTTGTTTTCTTGTTATAAATGCATTAAGGTCAGGGACAAAGGAGAGAATGATCAATATCAGAGAAGAATGGGAACTGTTTTGATAGTTTTCATGTCGTTATCATGTTACTTCTTACAACAACAAAAGGATGTTTGATTCCATTGCATTCAGCAGGAAGTTCCAGAATTTTAAGTTACTATTTTTTTTCCTCCTTAAAGACTTAATATATTAATTAGAAACTTACATTTGTTTGCTTGTTTTTTTAAAACAAAATATTAATCATCAGAAGCCTGAGATTTAGGGTCATCTTCCAAATGCAAGTGAAAGCAAGATCTACACCTTCTTTATATCAGCATTATTAAAAGAAAGACTCTGTCTCTTTTCCTTAAATATTTCAACTAGAAAACAGTATTACCACTAAGCACACTGGTTTTGGTAGACGGAGAAGAAACCTTTCATTGCTTTCTTTGGAGATTTATGCTTTCCTGGCAGATTTGGAAAATCGTATAGATTTACTACATTGCATTATAAATTTCATTAAATTGTTATACCTTGGAAAGTTAATGATAATATAATAACCTCCCTTTTGCAATCAAGTTATGTTCTTTTGGTAACATGAAGGCTTTGCTACCCAGATTAAAATGGAATGGAAAAATTTTACTACTTATGAGAAACTAACTCTGCTACCTGATATAACATTAGCAACTTATAAATCAGTAAACAAAATCACTATAAAATAAATAGATTAATTAACTGATTTTGTCTATTAATTAACAAATAAAATACTTTGTCAAGTATCTCATTTAGTTTGGGGAAAACAAAAACCTTTTATACCTTGCTATATGATTTACCGTCACAGATACAGCTGCCAGAATGAAACTTTGAATGAATGTGATATTCATAATGTAAATTACCTCACTCTCGAGCTAATGAAGCTTTAATCTGCCTTACCAGAGTACTTAGAAACTTGCCAGAAATAGCAGCAAATGACTGAGTAACCCTATGAAGATTTAACGCTGAAACAATTTGCATTTCAAATCATGAATAATGGCTGGAAGGGTAACAAAAAAATAAAATCTAATTGATTCAAACCGTAAGAGAAGGGGCTAGAAGTATAACTGCTGACTGGAAGATTTTTGGTATTTTGAATATTGATGAAAACTCATTGGATAGTATATAAAACAAACCTCCTTATTTCAAACCTACCTAACTATATATGAGAAGTAGGTCAATATAACATTATTGAAGTCTCTTTCAAATTCTCTTTTAACATTTGGAGAATGTCCTACCTTTCACTAACACATAAGTATGCTAATAAACTTTGAAATAAAATAAGAGAACAAAAATTAACTCTTAATTAAGTACTTTCAGTAAGGATATAGAACTTCCAATAATAAATTATCTTGATTTATCACCACAGTGACAGTGCAAATATTGGAAAAAGAAACAAAGCAACCAACCCACTCCCCCCCAAAAAAAATCCAAACAAACAAAACAAATTCAAAAACTGGAAATAAATTTCTAAGTTTAAGATGAACAAGAACCTACTGGGAATAAAGACTGTTTTAATGGGTATGATTAAAATAACTCCTGTAGGAGTTATTTTAAGTTTTTTGTCTGCAGCAAGGGTTTGCAAGCCACTGTTGTCATACTGCCCTGCTAAGAAAACTGCAATTGCTGGCTGAGAGCACTTTATTCCTAATTAGTTTCCCTCAGAAACATAACTATCAAAATAATTGAACTGTTGAATTATTGATCTTGAGCCCATTCATTATGGGTACAAATAAAGTATTTTAAACCAGCGTAGCAGTGTCTGTTTTCCTCATTTCGCTGCAGGGTAAATCAATGTATAATCTCTGAAATTATGGAAAGGTACTTCAAAAATGTCAAGTAATTTAGTGATGTCCTTTGTGACTGTCTGTTGTGGTAAATTAAACAGAAACAGAGAACCTTCCCAGCCACAAGAACTCATGTGTTTGTGCAGTTAAATTATTGAAATAGTCTCTAACGTATTTCATGAGCTTGCCAAATAGTGTTCTCCCAAATAATTACCAAGCATGTCTAACCATTCCTAATAGGAAATTCGAATAATATCTCCCTGTTTGGTAGGCTAAAGGATATATTTGATGGTATGGATATAGGCCATTTCATGCTAGTTGGCTTCACTGCCAGAAAGTGGTCTTGAAAATACTTAATGTATTAGCAAGTCTGCAAGCCCCGTGTTCCACTGCCAGCAGGGACAGGTAGCGGTGAAAGCAATCATTGGGGTTTAGCCAACGTAGCCAAATAGAGTAGGAAGCTTGGTTGAAAGCACTGTAAATCTAGAGAGTTTTCTGTGGGAAGAGGAAGGAACCATTTGAAGGGTTTAAGCCAGTTTCCGAGCAGTCATTAGCTTTGATAGTTAAACAAGTACTTTCCCATTTCTGAATGTACTTTTGTTTTCAGGACATTGTGAGAGAAGAACTACAGAGACTACTAAATCCTTGCTAAATCCAAACTTGCTGTTACTGATACTGATGTGTCCGTGAAGGCGATTTTATAGACCAATGCTAATTAGTCTGTAAAATATAATGGCCTGGCTGGGGAGCTTGTTCATTCTGTCATCGTTACCTAACGATAGTGTAAAGTTTATTTCCGCTTTGAAGGAACGTCCTATATATTTCCCCTTTTCTGCATGTTGAATTATTTGCAGTTTTCTTTAATTACAAGAACACAGTTTGTTATCTCCAGACCCACTAAACACGCATCCCGTATTGGCAAGACAGTTTAAGGGCATTCACTTTGAGAAAACTGTTATATTGTGCAGGGACACAGTTTATTGCTCTCAGAAGTTGAACTAATAAGCCTTATGGGAATAGAAGAGAGAATCTCAGAACATACACGTTTCTGAAAGATTAACGTCTTATGAAAATGAGAATATTGGTCTTGCAGGCAAATATACTTAGAGCAGTACAGATATCTGTGTAATAGCACAAACTCTGTTGATAGGAAAATTGATGTGTGCATGGTTTAGATGCTGCAGTTTGCAAGAGTATCTGATATAACCACAAACTGTCTTGAAAAGCATCTGATGTGAAAAATGTCAGTCAAGGTTTCATCTACAGAAAGAACAAATTTCAGCTGTTTGATTTAAGAACAACTGGTAGTGGATGACTGCACAGTACCCATTCTTTCTCAACTGGAGAAATGTGATGTGGTTTAGTGATTGAAACAGAAATTCAGCCTGCTGTTGATTTTGAAGTTATTTGTTCTTGCAAGTCAACTGTCTCATTAGTTTCCTTCTCTTTTTTCATTCTTGTCTGTATTGCGTATTTCTTTGACACACTAAGATAAACTAATGAGTTCTGCTTATTATAACTGTTACAACTTTCAAAATGATGGTTTGATTGATGTTTAGTATTTTTGTACAGCTTCACTTCAAAGGAAAAAAGAATTATTTAAATGCAAAGTAGCACATTATGTTAGTAAAAAAATCTTTGGATAAAAAAAGAAACAGTTAAATATTTAAAACAGCTTTTAGCAAATACTGAAAATATTGAGATGAAATAATGAAGTATTATTGAAAACGATCCTAGGTTATCCAACTATTTTTTATCCTGACAGCAAGAAATTCCTTGGATTTTTATAATGTAGTGTTCTTTGACACAGTTTTCATTTTTGTACCCAGATTCCCCACTAAATGTCTTTCTGAAGCCCAGTTATATGGTTGATATGAAGTATGTTACATCCCTTATGGATTTTATGTGATACCAGAAACAGTAAAGCAAGGAAAAAGGCAAAAGATATTTAAAGCCTTCCAAAGTTGTTATCCTCAGTAATATACCAATGGGTCTGTAGATAAGAAAATTTTTATATATATGATATTCTTGATCAGTTGCACATGTTTTGGCAGGTAAAGAAAATAACACCATTCCTCTACTTACCAGCTGACACACGTATTTCTTTTCAGATTTCAGACTGAAGTTAATTATGATACTTTGGAAGTCAGAGATGGACCAGGCAACTCTTCACCATTAATTGGAGAATACCATGGAACACAAGCACCCCAGTTCCTTATCAGTACTGGAAATTACATGTATCTGCTATTCACTACGGACAACAGTCGTTCCAGTGTTGGTTTCCTAATTCACTATGAGAGTAAGTCTGATATTTCTCTGATAAATTTTTATTTAATTTTGAAAATAACTTTCAATTTGAAAATGAGCAAATGAATGTGAACAAATAAACTTCAGTAATTATATTTGTATAAGAGCAAATTATATTTACTCTGTGCTGTATTGACAGATAACTGAAACAATTTTGGAATTTTTCTCTTCATGAGTTGCTGTATGTTATTCAGAGTGTTTATGGACTTAGGAGAGTAATTAACCTAGTGGAGAGTAATTTTAGAAATTCATGGGCAAAGATGTATTGTCCTTTTTGGCTTGTTTTTTTTTTCCCCTTTCTCTCTCACTTTCTTTTTCACTTTTTTGCTTTCTCTGTGTTTAATACACTTTTGCAGTACTGAGCAGAACTGGGCCTTCTCCACAATGGTTCCATAAGGCAAACAAATGCATCTTAATATCTCCCTGTGACCTGTGGAATCATTATAAGAGCATTTGCTTTTAAATTAAATACATAAAATGACATATTTTAAGTTGTCCTGTCTGTAGTTGTACTGATCTTTACAAGATAGTATAGACATTCACTCCAGTACTGAATAAAGAGAGCTTATGTATTTGGTGTGGTTGTGCTAAACACATGGCAATATTTTCTATCTATTGTTCTTATCAGGAAACTAGCTTGATTGCAGTAAATATGCTGTCATATAGAATCTGAAGTAAGTGCCTAAACTTATATTTCATAGCTACATCATAACCTGGAAACTGCATAGCTTCTTTTAGCTTTGGCTCAGACGTGGTGGTAACAGCTGAGCATGGTAAACAGCAAGGCTATAAATACTTTTTCTGTTAAAAATTGAAACAATTAGTAATAAAATATCTGTGCTACACATTCTTAAAGTGGAAGACCTAATTATGAAATTGTTTAGAACAATAGTAATATATTCACTTTTTATTTTTGTTGAAAAATTTAATATATCACGCACATATGACACTAGTTTTTCAGTGCTATTTCTCTAAGTGGTCTGATAAAATGTCAGAACTAGATTTTATTAGTGCACTTTAAATTTAGAAATTGGATTAGATGTAAAGGTGACAACAATCTAATATAAGATCTTCATCTTCTTTTACATATAGTTCCCATGCATAGAATATATTTTTTAAAAAAGGCAACAACCTTTTATATAAAAACTAATACTTTCCAATTTTAAAAGTCATAACAAAAGCTAAATTTTTTTTGTTTTTACATGTTCTTTGTCAGCAGATTGACTCCCCAAATAAAGCATCTTTCTCTTTCTGAAGAAGTAACATTTAAAAGGGTGGCTGGTATTATTTTTTGTTTAGAAATGAGCAAGCAAATGAAATGTAATTAAGAAAACGTAAATGATTTCAAGTTCTCAGTTTAAGGAGTGAGATTATTGTATTTTGGGTTTGGATTTTTTTGTGAGTTATATTTCCTATTAAATAGTTAGCTGAAAACTGAAAAGACATTAAGAAAAATCTTAACATGCTTTCTTAGTTACAGTGACTGCTGTTTCACTTGTACTTTTAATGTTCTTGTGAATGACATTCAGCTGACACATGAAACATTTAAATTTAAGTGTCGACATAGAATTATCTAGAGCCTGAAGCTTACATTTTGGGTAACAGAAGTCTGGTCGATGTGACCAGTAGAGTCCATGGAGCAATTCAGTAAACTAAGGTAGAATCCAGAGGCTGTAATTGATTGCACAAACATGAAGAGTTAGGAGATTTTTAGGTACTATGCCACTTAGTTGCCATATAGTGCACTAGAGATTTGGCAAAAGTCCTTTGCCAGGTCTCCAATTTCCATGAAGACATCCTGGTTATGAGAGGATGGTGTGGAACTGTATAGAGAGCCAACAAAATTTCTCTCCTTGTCACTTTGCTGAATAAATTGTTCCTTAGTTTGTCCTGACTGGAATGACCAGATCCCTTTTGACTATGACAGGAGCTTAAAGACCAAACAAGCCTATTCCACACCAGTGCAAGCATCTTAAACTGAAATTGAGTTAAGCCCTGTAGAAAAAAAGTGCAATATAAGTTGTCTTCATGTTGCATGTGTTGTACATGTTCATGTAATGCAACTGGAATTTGTCACAGAGTCTCTTCTTTATGAGTCAGCCTTTATGAGTCAGTCATGGCTATCAGACATGTCCTGCCTTGATCATTACCTCTGGATTGACAATGTGCCCATGCCAGAGGGAAGGTAGTTACAATAACTACTAAAATGGAAGTACTATGCAGATGAAGTCAGTGTTTTCAAAACCAGATGGAAAGAGCCTGTGGACGTGCTCTGTAGTCTGTCTGGAACAGGGGAGACCAACATTTTGATCGCCCTTGAAGGCTTAAGTACAGAAGTTGCTGATGTTGAAGATGTCACAACAGAGCTTCTATTTGTTTCACATTTCTTGCACTTGTAGAAGAAAAGGCATTCAGTTGTAAGTTTTAAGACAAGTTTCTGAATATTTTCTTTGGAAATTCAAATAACTATCTTATTCAGAAGTCACCTAAAAATCTCCAATTGTAGTCATAATTTTGAAGATAAATTAAATCGCTGAACTGTGAAGCAGAAGGACCTTAGTCTTGCTTAAAATAAAATGCTTAGTATAAGCTATACTGAGTTGCTACTGAGATGGCAGTAATTTTCTATTAAGCTAAAATATGCCTGTAATCTAGCTTTAATAAAAATGTGACCCTTAAAGGTACTACAGATGGAAGGGCAATTTGTAAATTTCTCACCTTAAATGTCTGTAATTCAGCTTTTTGGTGTAACTTCTAAAATAGATAATGCAAGACTGTATAGGTCAATTTTTATGCACCTAAGCAAAAAAATTAATGAAAGTACCCATAATATTCTTTAAGTAAAATTACTGATAAAATAGTCAATGTACTCAACAATAATTCATCTATATTCTTTTGACCACCTTGCCTTAGGTTCACATCTCTGTGATCTCTCAGCTTCCCTAGTTGTGTGTGGGTTTTTTTTGGTTGGTTGATTTGTTTTGGGTTGTTTTGTTGTTGTTTTTTGTTGCTGTTGTGGCTTTTTTTGTGGGGTGGGGTGGGGGTGTGGGGTGTTGAGCTCCTCATTCTGTGAGATAGTCTTTTTCTTAAACCAAACCAGATAGAAATACCTGTATCCATAGATTCCATTAATATAAAACCATCTTTTATTAAGGTATTTTTTTTAAATTTATCTTTCCTTTAACAAGAAAACATGGTCATTTTCAAGGAAAATTGAGCAATTATTTATTAAGTCCAGATAGTTTATTTAAAAGTTGTGGTTTTTTATGGATTAACATTCCCTTCTATACTGAAATTAATCTGAAAAAGGGAACAGAGATCACAGTTAAGTCAGGGAAAATTATTTAAAGTCAAGGATCATCCATCCTTGTAAAAACTTTCCTTTTCAGTCATTTAAACAAGCTAGTAAAATTAATGTGGGAGTTACCTTAAATGAAATGTTATAATAAAAAAAGTAATACTTGATTCATAGTGGATGAAATTAGGTATTTCTTTAGATTTGGTTTTGGAAAGTAACTTTTTAGATCCACAGATGGAGTTAGCAAAGCCTCAAAATTGTTCAGACAGCAACAGTCAGTTTTAGCAATGATAACATAGAAACAAAATACTTCCTTACCCTTTTTCATTTGAAGAAAAGGTAATCCTTGTGGATAGAGATAGTCTGTATGTGAAGAAAAGTCTTGTAAATTTTCCTCTGGCAGGACACACTCTCTGGAAAAAGGTTTTTGGAATGTTGGGGAAGAACGAAGTCAATGTTACTTTGACCAATAAGAAGAACCTATAGAAAGCCTGAATAAGAAAGACAAGTTCTGTGAAGGTGTCCATGAATTAGTAGAGTTTATATTTTTAAGAAATGAAAGAATGAGGCAGCACAATTGTGATCAAGTTGTTGATTTTTAGAAAACTAAACTTCATCAAAGTTGAGAAGTTGGTAGGTGAAGGTTTTTGGGAATGAATTCTGAAAGTCATTTAGAAAGATATGGTATTAAAGCCCAACAGCAAATTATATTTTTTTGGAGAGAAAAAAAAAAATCAATTTCTGTAGCTTTTTAAAAGTTCCTTTTAATGATATGTAAACCAAAAGTTAATCTTGTAAGTGTTGATTATATTAAAATATTGCTATAGATGACCATCAAGAATAACACAGATCTCTTAGGATAAAAACAGAAAATCCAAACTACATATTCGTTATGGAAACAGGAGACAGAAAGGCAGTAACAACAAAAATCTATAAATATACACAAAATAAGAGAAAAAACAATGAAATCACTACTTAAAAAAAAATATGAGCTGACATCAGATGTCACAGGGAATGCTAGACATTGTCTCTTTTGCAACATTACAGAAAAACTGAATTTTGACCATGTACTTAATGCGGTTCAGTGAACATTCATAATGTAAGAATGCAGCATATATGAAGAGGGTACCACATAATATTGAGATAATTAAATATATTTTATTCATCAGAGACTGTTGAAATTTCCTGTGTTATATTTAAAGGCAAAGCAGAAGCAGTCTTCCCTGCACTGAAAATTATGTCTGAAACTTCAAAACTATAGGAAACTTTCAAATATTATAGAAGGGCATACACATTTCAAAGAAAAGAGGGAGGAAAAAAGGAAGAAAAGAAAAAAAAATAAGATGAGCGCCAGAAGGATCAAGGACATTAATTTTATCTTCACTTTTTAAAGATACTAGTTTCAAGCTGATAAACAAAGTGATAAGGAAAAAAATTATTTGTATTTGATAAGAACAGATTATGTCACACCAATCTAATTTCTTTCCTGACAGGTTATCTGTTTTTGTAGATTTGGGAATGAAAAAGGAAGGAAACAGCTCTGTGTTGATATTTAAAAGGCTTTTAGAAGTTTCCCAGAGAAAATATAGAAATTTGGTCTAGATGAAATATTAGAGATGCAACGGGTATTTCAGTGAGCACTGGAAAAAATTGCCCAGAAAGGTTGTGGTATCTCCCTCCTTGGAGACACTAAAAATGCATCCAGACGTGCTTCTGTGCAACCAGCTCCACATGACCCTGTTTGAGCAGGGAGGTTGGGCCAAACGACCCCCAGAGGTTCCTTCCAACCTCAGCTTTTATGGAAATCTGTGACGCTGTGAAAAATTTTGAAAATTTTTACGCACAGAGCAGCCAGCAATTAGTTGTTCATTGTCTAACTCAAATTTGTAGGGATCTCACTGTGATCTGGCCTAGATCCAAAAATATCTGATATTTTTATTAACGATTTTGATGATCCTATAAGAAGTACACTTACAAAAGCTTAGGATGGTCCTAACCCAGTATTACAGCAAGCGCTATGATGGAGAGAGTTAGAATTCAAAACAAGCTAGGCAAGCTTGAGAAATGGTCTGAAATAAAAAAAAAAAATTCTCTGAAGAATCTTGCTAAGCATGACGGGGAAGGAGAAATGACATGCACAAAAAGGATACGGTGTTTACAGAGAGCACAAATAGTTTAGAGGAAAATGGAGTACAAAAAAGTAAAATCTTCTGGCTGTTGTGGTCAATCATCAAAAAGAAAAATAAAAGAATGACAGAAAAATTCAATGTTTGTTTCCAAGATTACTTTATTTAAGCCTCAGTAAATAATAATCTCAGTTAACTTGAAGATATTTTGTCCAGTTTGGGACCCAGTTTAAAAAACAGTAGTATCAGTTTAAGGCATTGAGTCATCTCAGAACAGTAAAAGTTTACTGTAAGTTTGCTGGCTTCTTGGGGATGATAAGGATGTTCCTTGGAGTAGCCCCTGCTCTCTCCTAATTAGTCTAGGATTACAAACTTTGACATATGAGAGAACCTTGAGGTGATTAAGTGCTTCTTCTTATCGCATCCTTATCACTATCAGCTCAGTGACCAGCTATTTTCTCAAACACTAATTATTTTCTCACACAGTCAGAAGGTTAGTAGGAAGCAAACAACATTTTATTTAGCATATGGTTATAAACAAAGCAGAGGCCTGTCTTTGGTAACAATTTGATGCAACTTCACCTTTGTAAAATTATAGCGTCTATGGCCACTTGATGCAGGAAGTTAGAAAATCTGGAGTCTTGGCTCCAGTCTCGCAGTCATTCGTAGAGTTTAAGCACATCCCCTTGTATGTTTTGACCCTTGACAAGTATCATCTTCCCATACAGTACATAAACATAATTTTAGAAATAACTTAAGCCAAAAGGCAACAGGGAGAAGTCCTGTCTTTTGAGGTGGGCAAGATGTTATCTGTGTGAACGGTAGCTGAGTTGGGTTTCAAAAGTGATGCTCAGGAATGGGCCCTCTCCTAATTTAATTGTGTATCCTCTAGTTCTAATTCTTGGAACTGCATTCTAACTAGCAAACACCTACTCTATTTCTTTTTTTAAAAGATTAATGTTTCAAAGTAATGAAAATTTACCCTTTTCTCCTCTTATTATTAGAATAACCCTACCTATATAATCAACTTTTTTATTGGGGAATATTCTTCTCTTACTGTCCAAAAAGTCGCTTTGTCACCTGCCTTATTGACGTTTGGATGAAACTGTACTGATGGCAAAGAATAGCACTCGAGCTTCTGGCTGAAACACTCCCATTGTCCAAAATAGTCTTGAAATTCAGTGCATGACAGAGCAACTGCTCAGTAGCTGGCATGAATGGGTAACGTCGTGGTTATGGCACAGAGCTATGGTTTGCTTTCTGGTTTACTTACCTGACTTTGTATTCTTTAAACAATTCTTAGCAATCTTTCACTTTAATATTCCATTTTTCTAATTATTTTAACTATTTGACCTGAGAAAGGAAAAGCATAAGCGTATAAAACGGTATACCTGTTGTATTCTTTGTGCACTACTGCAACAAATTAATTTCCTCTTTAGACATCTAATGGAATCTAATTATTAAAGCCATTTCTAAAAACAACGTACAATTCTAAGTGTTCCCAAAATATGCATTTTAATAATCAATGAAGTATCTAATATAGCTAACAACAGCAGGTTGTTAAATGGTTGATGAAATGTCAATATTGACTGAGTGAAGTATTTGAGGATGAGTCTGTATTTTTCAATTATTCAGTGATGTACAAAATCTGTTTGTATGATTGCTGTTTACTTTGGATTGTGTGTTATGTTCCTTTGAAAAGAGAGTGATTAAATTATAGGATAGAATTATTTGCTTATCTAATTCCCACTTCTACGTGGAGTGAAGTGGAGGGACAATTTTTTCAGGGTGCTCCTGAGCATGCTCTTCTTGGGAAATACTGCATTATCCAGGGTGGGAGAGAAAAGACATCGTTTTCACTGAGACTTTAATCTTTTATTTACTTGAGCCAATTGTTATGAATAGCCTTAAATCAACTCTTTCCAACTATGAGCTCAAAATTTATCACTGTGATGCCACAATTTCTTATATATAGTTTAATACTGTCTTTTTGTAGTCAGGGAATCTCAGTTCTGTCCACTATTAATCTTGTCTTATGCTAGCTCCTATTAAGAAAAAAACCCCAAAACTGTTTGGTGCTTCAAAGCACCAAAGAATAATTATTTCTTTTCAGCTATATTTACAATTGCTAAACCTTACTTACTGAATATTTTTTCCCCCAGAATGAAGGTCTGTTTTATGAGGTGACTTTTTTATCTATACAGCAACACTATTTCAATCTGGAACTTGGAAGCTGATAGGGTTGTTACAGCTTTTGGTCTCCTTGCAAAAGTCTGAAACAATTTGAAAAAGAAACTGGTAAGAATTTACCTGATACATGTGACTCAGAATCCCAAAGCAGCTGATGTGTTGAGGCAGGGGTGGAAGGAAGGCTGCCCGAAGAGGAGGGAATTTTAAGAGCTCTACTGTGGACCTCCATCTATTGTAACAAAACTCAAAACAAGAAGTATAGTTTGTCTGAAAAAAAAAGTGAATGTGTATCAAAGTTAAAATTTCATATGCAATTAATATTTTTTTAGGGCACATACAGTGCAGATTATAGACTTTAAAGCATTCTTTGAGTCTATATTAAGCAATTTAAGCCAGGTGAAGGGAATTTATTCACTGTGCCAGTGAAGATGGTGCATTTCCGTGAAGAAGTCAAGTCTAGAAGAATCTTATACATCTAGAACTTAAGTATAGCAGGAATACCTCATGAAAACTACATGACTGACTTTCAAATCTCAATTCTAACTGAGATATAAGAATAGCTGGAGGGTACAGGGGATATTTCTCTGTGCGATCTAGAGTCATTTTATGATATTTTTGGTTGAAGTCCTGCTTCCAACCTCCATGTCTATAATTCTAAAACATTTACTTTATACCTTGATAAATATTTTTTTCCTTAGTTTTGAATTCCTCCTACTTCGTTCCTAAGGTTGTGTGATAGTCCTGGATAAATAAGGCACTGAGAGTATAACTCCCACCCAAACCAGTAATAGATACACAGGCAGCTGAGAAGACCAGCACCTTCAGCATGTATTTAGTGGGTTCAGGCACTGGGAAATGCCTAACGTCCTGCTACAGAGAATTTTGCACTGTCAGCAATTGCCTTTGGCAAAAAGTAGACTGGAAAGATTCATGCTAAAAATTCAGGTGAGCTGTGATGAAGCACATAGAATCTTTAAAGACCCCAGGAGAACTAATCTTACTCAAGGCTCTCACAGCATTTATGAGTGATGACATCACCCATATGAGCTCTTGCCAACTTCAAGCATTCATTCCTACCCAGCATTAAAATACTGAAGTTAATGTGAAAATTAATGTGAAAATCCTTAAGTTTGTGCAATGGGTGCCAAAGCTTTGAGGTGAATATATCTACATTTTATCCTTTAAATAAGGAATTTTAAACTCCAAAGCCCAGTGTCATTTAAACAGGCACACAACTCATATTTTTTTTCAAAATAAAGTAGATCAAAATAATTGCCTGAAAACAAACATTGAGTATTTATAAATGGTTCACACACACATACATCCTTTCCCTTTGTCGGTGATTTTTTTTAAGAAGTCAATGGCTTTTTGGGTTGCAAAAAAACCTACACAGGCTTCTGCAGGTCCCTCTGTTATCTCTGAGGCTTGACTATGTGTTTGCTACCAGCTGTTTTCAGCCAGCTTCTAGTTTTATCTTTCACTTCAGGCTTTATGCCGGCTGTGTCCTTCATACTCTCAGTTGTCTTTTTACCCACCACAGCCAACATTTTTGTCTGGACATGCTCAGCTTCTCACAGAAGAAGGAACAATGTCCCCATTCACAGCAAAGGTTCTACCTAACTCAGTCGTTCTTGTTTCCAGGCACGTGCCACAATCCATCAGGTATAGGCATCGTGGTTTACAATGTTAACCATCAAGGTCTGGTTACAGAGAGGCTGCAGGGGTGTCTTTTGTGAAGAAAGGCCACAGGCTGCCCTGTGCTGAGATGGTTCCAGATGGTTCTGACTGATTTGGCACAGCCCATCAGCCAAATTGGTGGCACAGGCAGACCTGTGCAGGAGAAGGTTTATCCTGAAGGACTGCAGCCTGTGGAAAGGACCCAGGCTAGAAGAGGGGAAAAGTGCGATGAGGAAGGAGCAACAATGAGGAGCTGCCATGGACTGACCACAGTCCCCATTCCCCATCCCTGCCACGCCACCTGGGGAGGGGTGAGGAGGGAGAGGAGTTGGGAATGAAAGAGTGAACTTGAGCCTGGAAAGAAGGGGGTGGCGATGGGGATGTTTTAGGTTTTGTCTTGGCTTTGTCACCACCCTACATCTATTTGGGCAATAAATTAAATTAATTTTCCTTAAATTGAATCTCCTTTGGCTGTGATGGTAATTGACATGTGATCTCCCCGTCTTTACCTCAACCCATGAGCTTTTTCATCTTATGATCTATCTTATTTTCTCCTCCTGTACTACTGAGGGGAAAAGTGAGAGAGCAGCTGGGCAGGGGACTGGAAGCCACCCAAGGTCAACCTACTGCACTAGTAACAGATTCCTGATAAGAGATTCCTTTCATCCCAATAGAGAGCCTTAATTTGTTTTCCTTGTGTGTATCCATTATAGCTCATTACATGATTAAATTCTACAATTGTTTGCTGTCACTATAAGCATAATGTATAATGCTTGGTTAATGAGCCTCCATTCAATAAATTGGGATTTTTTTTCCTTGTTCAGTGTATAGCTCCAGGTTTATTTACCAAACACTATTCAATCTCTGCTATAAGACATAATTATTAAAGAATTCTTCTGTCAGATAAGAGTTACACAATCATGTAAGCTGTATCCATTGTCTTTCTAATTTGATGCATAGAATAGTATCTGTAGGAAATAATAAGTAACTTCTGAGTTCATCAATTGCAAATTTTTGATACTGCTTTTTGCAAAGTCAAATAACTATTAGTATGATATAGGAAAGTTGAATTGTCTCACAGTAACAGAAACTGAATAGATGAAATAGAATAATCAAGTATCATGTCTATAATAGCAAGATTTGCATTTGTACTTTGAACTTTAACATCTTCCTGTACTTTCAGATGTTTGGTGGTTTTGCTGGCTTCTGTTTTCATTGTTTGATAAGATAAACTTTAAACCTCCAGTCTTTTCCTAATTTTTTTGCATTTCTCTGTTCTATGAGACCAAAAATGGAAAAATTCTGCTTTGAGTCAGTGACAGCAGCGAGAGAATGTGGTTTCTACCCCGCATCAGTTTTCAGACAATGCTACTAAGTATCTTTTGGGGGTTCTTTCTTCCTTCCCTCTTACTCATTTTGTATTTTGTTTGAGATTTTTTTCTGTTTATTTTCGGGAAAGAAAAAAAAAAAAAGGAAAAAGGGGGAAATAAACAAATTAAATCCATGTGTTTCAGGTGTTACTCTGGAATCAGATTCCTGCCTCGACCCAGGGATTCCAGTGAATGGCCATCGCCACGGTGACAACTTTAATATCCGCTCTACGGTAACTTTTAGCTGTGATCCAGGGTATACACTGAGTGATGAAGAACCACTCGTATGTGAAAGAAACCATCAGTGGAATCATGCATTACCCAGCTGTGATGGTAAGTGTCAAGTTATTCAGATGGCGGATTTAAGATCCAAGAAAGTTCATCTTCTAATTTTGAGAACTAATTAAGCTTATCATTGCTAATACCTCCCTTCAATTACACCAAGATCCATACTTTTCAAAAATTATTTCACTGTTAATAAAATACATACTTTACATCTCTGTATTGACTTTCAGGCAAGTACTGTAATGTACAGTGAAATTTATATATTCACCAGTAGAGAAACAGGATTCTCAGGGGGTGATACTTCAATTGTGAATTAAAATGGTGAAATACAATCAATATTTTCAATGCAAAGCCAATAAACTTAACATATATTTTAAACTTATAATACTAAGTACCAAAATGATTGCTCAAAATTTAGGATATTCAATACCAAACCAGATCATGATCAGCCTATGTTCTTGATATGTATTTCTTTTGAAATTTTAGCTTGTTCATTATTTTGGGTGATGTGTAACATGAAACTATTTAGAGCTTTCATGAAACTTTTTTTTTTTAAAAATGCTGAACTATACTATATTTCTGTGTTCTTCTTTTAACACTGGATTTTTTTTCTAAGTTATTTTTCTATGAACTACAGAATCAACTCAATTCCTTCTGTTGTGTTTACAGAATAAGAGGGATTTTGACTTAAGATATGCTACTGATCATTTCTGGGATTATGAAACTGATGTGTTTAAGTCTGTTATTTATTATTAAGTAATGTTATCATCCCTGTATTTACTGTGGTTTCAGCCAATGGTATTCTCCTTAATGTTTATGTGCAGAAATACATATAGGCATATGAAACCAGGCTAGAAACACTTCCTTTCTTTCTACTTATTTATAAATATATAAAATGCATAAATTAAAAAAAAATTGTTAAAAAGTTTAACAAACATCTTAGTCTTATAAGAACTGAAAGAAGGAATTTTAGCTATAATGACAGAATGTATGTGTACATATATACATTTACATACAAATACTGCAAGTCTATTGAACAATTTGCCATCTAGTTTATGGCAAAGTAAATCCCTTTGTGTGAGGAAGAAGACTAAAAGCATCTTAATGCATTGTTTTATTGTTAAATATTTATTTTATTAAAATTTTAAAATAAAAAAAGAAAACATAAAAAGCTGAACAGCAACAGAGAAGTGAATAGTACAGCCATGCTGTATTTATAAGACCAGAGAGTAATTCAGCATGTAAATCTTAAACTTTAATTAATTTGCCATGCAAATTTGAGCAGCCCAGTTTAGCAAATGCTAGTATGCATAGAATGTTGTCTAGCATAGTTCTGTGTCTTTCAAAATACTCAGTTACAAATAAATTACTTATGATGGGACAATCTGAATCTTTGAAAAAGGAAAAAAACCTTTTTTTTTTTTCCATGAACATTGCAGAAGCCATCAAAGAGGCTTTTCAATTAATCATAAAAATACATGCTGTTTCTAAAATATTTACCTTTCTAAATATGTAGTGCAAGAAAAGTAGCTGCAAGACATTTGGCTTTTTGAGTTATTTCACCAAAAAAAAAAAAAAAAAAAAAAAAAGAAAAAGAATAATCTTGCTTCCTGAATACTAATGAAACAGGAATTAATGATTGCAGTATTCTGGAACAAAGTTTTACATACTTTTGTGTTCTGCTAAATCACTGGAGAGGCTGGAGATGAAAATAAACTCCCTTTCAAGGATTAGTTTAAGAATAATCAAATTGTTATCAAATGTGAATGTCATGGATTTGAATGAATTAAATTCTTATTTTAATAATTGATCTTATTTTTAATTTTAAGGGTAGTTCAAAAAGTGAACTAGGTATATTTTTTTAATAAAAGCTAGGACTTCTGTATGACTTCTGTTTGGTTTTCCCCCCCTTTTCTCTTGTGAAGCTCTGTGTGGTGGATACATCCATGGGAAGAGTGGAACTGTTCTTTCTCCAGGTTTTCCTGATTTTTATCCAAACTCTTTAAATTGCACTTGGACCATTGAAGTGTCACATGGGAAAGGTAAGAATGAACTCTGAATTACATGTGCATATGTAATTTCTGCATTTAAAAAATTCAAACACAAAGACAACAAGACTGAGTCAGGTTAGTGCTTTCTGCCATTCTTTTGAGGAAGAAGATTAATTTTACAAAATAAATATCTTCACACTGCGCATACTGATTGGTTGAGCCCAGTGCTTTCTGCAGATTTTGTTCCCCAAATTTTAGAGTGTGATTCCATGTCATTTCCTAAGCTTTATTCAATGTAACGTAAGATTTATTTTCTGTGTCACTTGTGTAGAAAGGAAGTGAAAAAAAATCCTATTAAATGCTTTTCTTTCCCCTCTTTTTAATAATTTTAAAGGTGTACAGCTGGTTTTTCATACCTTTCACCTTGAGAGCTCTCATGACTATTTGCTCATCACGGAAGATGGCAGCTTCACAGAACCAGTAGCCAGGTTAACTGGCTCAGTCTTACCCCCTACAATTAAAGCTGGACTCTTTGGAAATTTTACTGCCCAGCTTCGATTTATATCTGATTTTTCAATTTCTTATGAAGGCTTCAACATAACATTTTCAGGTAAGAAAGTCCATTCTGCTAAATATCCAGAAACTGTTTCCAGATAATATTTTTAGTTGTAGTCAGCAGGAACATTATGAAGAACCAGTAAAAATGTCAATAGAAATTGTATAGTTTCCATTGTAGAAAAATGGCTAAAGTGTTTAAAGGTGACTAACAGGATGTTGGTGATGTGACTATTTTAAAGAGAAGTTTTCACTGTTCTTAGAGAACCATCAGAAGTAGTTTGGTGGAAAAATAAGGGGAGAAAAAAGCACAAACATAGAAGATACTTCAGAAGGAAGTGGTACTGTTTTACTAAAGGAAGTACAGAAACTGTAAAAAAGCAGTAGTGATCTAACTCAGAGTCACAGAGGAACCTAAATCAAAGACTGATGGAATAGAAAAGGCAGATAAAAAAATAAAAAATGTATTAACTGTTGATGTATGAAGAAGTTATGATAATTTTTACAAATTCCTCTTTAAGGAAAACTGAAAAACTCAAGTTACAGCTTATTTGCAGTTTTCTAAAATGGGATGACATAAATTACTGGAATGTAGAATGTTTACAGATATGAGAATGAATGAATCATGAATCAATGAGCTCATTGAGATGCTCATGCACATGGATATTCGTGGAATTACATGAGGAACTCATAGACAACTTTCTTACATCATTTTCAAGAACTGAAAAACAGGAAATAAGTTTTGTTGAGAGATGGCAATGTTTACAGATGAACATTCTATTTATGAATCATTAAACTTGCTTAGCTAAAAAAGGAAAAAACCCACCTCCCTAGTTAGAGCAGTAGTGTTGGATTTATTTATATCAAATGCTGAGTTACATTTGTCCTGGACACTTTGGACTAACCAAATCAGAGGTCAGCAGTTTTGCAAGTTTGGAATTTAAATGTGAATATTAAATGATATCTCTGGTTATTTGATTATTTATCTGGTTATTATTTATAAATAACTCAAAATTTTAGAGGACTAGGGAGCTGGGAAAATGCACAAAACAGCTATATGATTGCAAGGTGAAAAATTGTCAAGTGATAAAATAGGTGGATCACAGAATTTTTGAAACACAAGCAAAGGTTTATGCCCTATCTACAACTGATATACATACAGCCATCATAGGTTATAAGTTAAATTAAATAAATATTTTGAGAAATATTAAGTAATGAAAACGCTACTACTTTTTAGAACTTTTGCCAGCAGAAAATAGTAAGGTTTATAGATTCCTCCTACTATTCAGGACCTTCCAGAAGATAGTTACTATAGGGAAGGATTTCTTTATTTTTTTTTCAGTAAGTCAACTGAATTCCTGACTTATTCAGGAATTTTGGGTAGTTTCTTTCTCTAAATAAGTGGATTTGACCATATATTCCACCAACCTCTAAAGTAAATGTTTCAGAAAATATCTTTTCTTATCAGTTATCAGAAGTGTCTCTCTTCTAAGTGATCTTCTGGGTCTTTGGATCGTATTCTGAAGAATATAAAATCAGACTTTTTGATCTAAAGTTGATCTTTCTCGGCATCTTTTCTTGAGCAGTGGTCAGTGGTGAATATCTAAGGAAGAAAAAACCAACACAAACCAGGTTCAACATATAGTGATATTTCCCCAGCGTATTCTATAAGGATTAGGGAATGTGTGGGTCAGATATTTACTGAGTGTAATGCAGACCCTCTGTACCTAACAGCTGGGACTTTTTCCCATTAAGTTTTTCTGAGTCAACCTGAATTATTCCTGATGCATAGTTATAAAAAAGACCCCAAAAAATAGGCACTTGAGACTTTGAAAAAATAGGTATTTATTTGTTTTCAGTTGAGTGACACATGGAGGATTTCTAAAAGGCATGCAAATAGAGATTGCTGGATTAAGAATGTAGCTTTACTTAAGAGACTCAAGGACATTTTTTGAAAATACGGTCATATTTCTTTTAATTCGCCTGACCCCTTGTTTGATTTTTTTTGTTAGTTCATCTTAATTACATAATGATATTTTTTTTTTTAACTGTGAGTCTCACTTCTAAAACTGGGTGTTCAGATGAAATGAACCGAGAATTACATACAAAGGATGTAATTAAACAAAATTACAGTAAACCACTCACAGTACAAGCTGATTACAGCCCCTGAAATTAAGAAAATAAATGTAGTGTGGGTGAGACACAATAGATACATAATTACTGTATATATCCTCATAATACACATACAGAAACATTGCTGGGTTTTAGTAGAGAACAGAACTCTGACTTACATGTTTTCCAAGTGTTCCATATTGACACAATGCAACTAATTTGGGCTTTTTTTTTTTTTTTTCCTCCGCGTGGACAACTCGCCCCATTTATTTTATATATTATATTTTATTGTGTACAGAGTATGATCTGGAGCCATGTGATGATCCTGGTGTTCCTGCCTTCAGTAGGCGAATTGGTTTCCATTTTGGCGTCGGAGATTCCTTGATCTTTTCGTGTTTCCCTGGATATCGCCTGGAAGGTGCTAATAAACTTACCTGCCTGGGAGGTGGTCGACGTGTATGGAGTGCACCTCTGCCAAGGTGTGTGGGTAGGTGGTCACATGCTTTCATTTCATTCATCAAATCCTTAATTGCACATGGCATGTGGCAGAATGCTGGGCGGAGAACTAAGTGCTTGGGTTGAAAGGATTGATCCCCGAGCTGTACAAACTTAGAGTCAGTGCAAGATATAAGTTAATGCATGTTTCTTACTTAGAGGGGAAAAAAATAGGAAGAGAAAGCTATAACTGTGATAGAAAATAAAATCAAAATGTCTTATGAGAGAAAACGTTAATCTAATTATTGAACGGTAAGATTGCCATAAATAAGGTATAAATTTTATACTTTCTCAGCATTAAGAAACAATGTTTAGAGCTTTTAGCTGAAAATAATTTTAAGTTCCCCCACCTGGTTGTAAGGGTCTTTTATTCATATTGTGGTTTTATTCTTCTATCTCTAAACTGTTGTGTGTTTGTTTTTAAAGTTTATAAACTACAAACTCTATTACACTGTTATAAAGGGTAATTTTTAAAATTAATGTGCTGTTGTTATAAATCAGTAACTATAAACTCAAACTGAGTGAATAGTTCTGTTTCTGGGAAGAGCTCTGGGACTGGATTTTGTACAATTTGTGCAGTTGCTGTATTTCATTTGTGAGATGGTTTTATCACCGTGTGAAGTGAATCTGATCAGCTACTATTGATGTTTGTAAAATGTCAAATAGTTCCACACACCTCTAAATGGATTTTCTTAAGTGGATTCTTTTTTTTGAGGTAAGATATTAATTCATTAAGGGAAAAACTCAGCTGCAGTTTATTTCTTTTGTTTGTTATATATCTGAGAAAAAGTCATATCACCTACATTCTATATACACACAAGATACACATATATAGTTTAAAAATCTGGGCTTATTTAACACATGATGAAATAAAGTAACAGATGAAAGAGAAACCAATATCATATGGAGTTTGCTATTCGTTTGGAAATTCTAGGTTTAAGTCCTAGGGTATTTTGATTCATTTTAGAAGTATCACTGGCTTCTTACCACTGTTTCTCTGTGAATGTTGGCTAACCAAGTGTGCACTGGCCTCTATCATAGAATCACAGAATCATAGAACAGCCCGGGTTGAAAGGTACCTCAAAAGATCCACTAGTCCAATTGTTTGGGAGGAAGGGAGCTAAAATGAGATTATCCAGCAGCCTGTCCAATTGCATCTTGAAAACTGCAGTGATGAGGACTCTACCACGTCCCTGGTCTGCAGTAATACTGATCCCTTGTGCTGAAGAAAAGAGACATTTTACATGGTTGTCATGTATATTTTGGTTTTTTAAATGTTTTTATCTTTTAGAAGGTTGTTCCTACATAATGTGCAGTAATAATATCCAGTAATATACAGTAGTACCTGATCTCTTAGAAATGCTCACTGAGTTATCCTCATAATGTGATTATCACAGTATCAATAATTAGTTTAATGAAGTATCAGCCTTTGAATTAACCATGAATTTATAGGACTAATGTAACCATTTACTGTGCCAGATACGGATATGCCTTTATACTCGCCCACACATAGTTTAGAGAGATATATCCAATCATGTGTATACATGCTAAGTCTGTCATTCGTATAGAAAGGAAATTTCTTTATTGAGGGCTCAACATTTTCTTTTTGGTTTTGTATTACATTAATTTTTAAATAAATTTATAGCCTGATTCTAAGACATCTGTCATTAAATCCATGTAGAAGACTCCACTCCCTAATTGATCAAGAAAGCCTTTTATAAATTATGCACAGGTAACTGGCACTTATATCAAAACACTTATATAAACCCCAAACAAACTTCCCCTGAAGTCTGAGATCTACCTTTGTCTGAGATCTAAAAACAGAAACCAAGTTTCTTTCCCCTTCCTTCATTGACATTTGTTGCTTTGTTATTATTGCTTCAATTTTATTCCAATGTTTTCCAGAAAAAATATTTTTGCAAAAAATCCATTGGTTTTGGTTTACTAATTGTGGTTATGATAGGTTACTGACACTACTTCCATATATATAATTTATTCCAGTATGTCACTTGCTTTAAAATAGTTGTAAATGCAAATTTATACTTATTTCATGGCTGTGGTAAAATTCCCAAGAATAAGGATACACATTCTTCTCTCTTTTTCCTTCCAGCAATAGCTCTTTTTTTCTCTACCTATAATTACACAATTCTATTAACAGTTTCATTTACACTGCACAGTTGACTACTTTTTCCTGAGGACAAAGCCCAACTTTTAGTGATTTTTATCCTCCTAGAGTAGAGATCCAAGGGGAAAGCTCTTTGGCAGTCACGCAGTTCTGCATATCCCCAAAACCGTGCCCATCTCAGAAGTTTGGTGAATGAGGTGGAACAACTCTTTAGTTTGTTGAAGTCCCTGATTCTGAGGCTAACGTCCATCTAAAGGAGACCTTCACAATCAGGGTTTGGCTGCTATCCTGTGGCCTTTTAAACAGAAGCCACACCATTTTTTCTGTTACTAAGGCAGATTTCCTGCATCTCATCTAGCAAATCAGTCTGTGCCTTTAAACATAGTTTTCTTACCTTCCAGTTTGCTCTAAGTCAAACTGGTCATGAGCTTTCTACCTCTCTGTATTCAGCTTGTGCTGCAGGAATTGGAAGAATCATAGGTTAAGAGAAGAAGCATTCCTAGCAGTATTTTTTTAAAAAAATTGAAAGTAACAATTCAATGAACCAACACAATGAACCTTAGAAATAGGTCTTGAATCCAAAAGGTGCTCCCCCTCCCCACAACGTATACATTCTTCCAACTCAGATCCATAGTCTGATGGTTTCACTGTGATGTTGGGGTGCAGAAATGCTGTCCCTGGCCCCATGGATTTCATATTCCCCTCTGCACAGTGGCTGGGCTGTGGCAGTATGAGAGATGGGGAACTGATATGTAGGGCCTCCCTCAGAGGGTGGAAGGAGTTTAGGTTGCAACTTCAAATGCATGCATCTGATGTACACCTAACTCATCTCCTAAGTACTTTTTGAAACATGACTTTATCGTTTGCAGTGATCCTCTAACAGATGAGGAATGGGGCTTTTGGTATTTGTTGTGTGCTCTGGTATGTTGATGAAATTCTTTCCTTCCCTTCTACTCGTGAAAGGTTGTGCTGTTCACTCCTTCTCAAAGGCCATGGGTAGAAACCTGAGTGGAGAGATGGTTACGTTGAATTGCAAGGTCCAGTGTAGGTACTCGTCTTTCAAAAGATATTTCAGAAATTGCTCATAAGTATTTGGTAATCTCTGAGGGGTACTATATAATAAATGTTTGTTAGATGACAGAAGATCTGGCTTTGCTATAAGTTTAGGTACAAAAATAATAAATTGAGCTTATTGTATCATATTCTGACTGTGATAGTAAATGCAAGATTGAGGCGGTAATAAATTTATAAGAACAAAAAAAAAGTAAATATATATTTCTATTTGCTAATTGTTTTCTTTTACTTTTTTAATTTCTTTGCTAATGTGAATGGCCTTTACGTAGCCTCCCAACTCAGCTGAAGAGCTACCCTTGTTGTTAGAGATGGTTATTTTCTCCTGTTCACAAGAACATGTAACTAAACAATTTGATCACCTCATCCAGGATTTAGGCATTTGGATATCACATGATAATGGGAAAGAAAGTTTGAATTAGTTCTTCAACTCCTCTTTCAGAGATTGTCTTGACAATTTCTATTCTTTTACCTGATTTGCATGCTGCTTCTGTCGACTTGTCTGGGTTTTCCTTGTTCACCATCTTCTTAAGGAATTGTGATAAATTTTACTTAGGAAGTATCATTAAAATTATTTGTACTCTATAGAGTGTAGACTATATTCAGTTCAAACCAGCCTTTCATGGTAATTATTGCATAAAGTTCAAGCATAACACATTAATACAGTAAAGTTGGCTTTGAGTGTTTTTTGTTTGTTTGTTTGGGGCTGGGTTTTAACTTTCATTACTTCCCTGGCGCCCATGAATCATTTTAACTGTATGTTCCTAAAGCAAGCTGTGAAAACCTTAAAGCTGTAAAGAAACAACTACTTAATGTTTTCATTTCAGATTTAAGCAGTGTTGCTCCTTTATTAAATTTTACATGGCACTTGATTTTCAGTGTTGCATTAATACAGTATTTGAATAAAATCTTCACCGTGGTATTGTTCATTGGTATTCACATTAATATCACATTAATTTATCATGTTCAGTTGTTATAATAAATACTGCATGAATAATTAATGGTAGGGTGCTACAATAAATTGCTGACAGTCTTTAATAAGTTGTTTCTTTTTAATAGTTTAGTTAGTATTCATTGCAAAATCATCAATTATAATTAATACACTTAGTCATGTTGTGGCATTGAGTTAATTTCCATCGAGATTGAAACATAAGTGGGAACCTTGTTAGCCTGAATAGCACTGTAGATTTCTGTGAGACCCTTGAGATCTGGCATTCATTGTTTTCTTTAAATTCTCTGTAGCATAAAATTTGAATTGCAGTTCACCTCTGAGAAGTCAAACCAAGTCTGAAAATTGCTATTCACTTTTTGGTAGTGTTTAGGTAGAGAGAGCTCTCACTTAAGAGCTGCTCATGAGCAAGAAATTTTCTCTAAGATCAGTAGCTGAGTCTCTCTTGAATCCTCTGATAAGGATGTGTGTGAATCCAGAATCCACTGTATTTACTAACTCTATTTTTTGATGCTGCAAACAACATATTTAATAGATTTTTTTTTTCTATTTCTTTTTCTTATAACATTGAGTTTTTATAAATACAACTGAAAGGTGTTTTCTTAATCCCTCATTTTTCTGTCAATGTTTGACAGAACTGTGAAGATTTATTCAAGTTAGTGTTTCAGTCTTACTGTATATGGATCTTCAAAATATGGTGCAATATAGTAATTACAGGTTTTAGTTGTCTCTATTTCAAAACTGACACTTTAATATTCATGAAACACTCACAGATTTCAGCTGTTGCATAGTGATCACTCTGACTGCTTTCAGAATGAAAAGGAGTGATTTGTATGAGACCTTAATCACCTTTGTGTGAGACCTGGTATGAAATTTTAATCACCTATAGTCAGAAAGAATAATAATTGTCTCAGGTCATCCTTTTGCCTTCTTTCTACATTTTAATGTTGTTTATGCTAAATATTTTTTTCTTGATAAGACAAATAATGTAGAGTTGTTATCTTCATAGGTCATTACCAGATGATACTAGACAGAGTAGACAAAAATCTCAAAAAAAGAAAAAAAAACCCTGCAAAAAAATATACTAAATCCAGAACCTGCCCCTTGGATCCTGCCAATAATCCCCTGAGGCCAATTAACATCATAGGATTTGTTTTGAGAACCTGAGTGGTATTTTACGTCAGTAGCATGTGGATTCAAAACTAATTAAGCAAACTTCAGAGAAGGCTCTACCTGCCTTCCTTCCCTACTCCATTATTCTTTGCAATGGAATAGTACCAAAAAATAAGGAATAAGAGGCTTATTTTCAGCCAGGTCTTTCAGTTAGTTTTTCAGTGAGGTAGTCTAGCCTTGCCATCATCATACAGGTGTTGCTTAAAGACTGCTGAGAGAGGCTTACATGCACATGCTTCAGCAGTGCAGTCCATAGCTGATGACCTACTTTGACTTGAAATTTATCTCAGAAAAACAAACAAGGAAGGGAAAAAAGGGAAGGAGAGAGAAAGAAGAAAGGGAAAGCTTGTCCTCAGGCACCAGCTGGGAAGAGGAAAGAGAGAGTCTTTAGACAAATATCTCTCCAGTAAAGGTAGTGGTGAGGATGATGATGATAGTAATAACAAAAAAATCCCAATATCTTCCTGCTTTCTCCCTAGTCCAGTTATATTTTTCATGCAGACTTTTAAAAGCTCCTCATTGGTAATTTATGATATTGTTAGCACTGAATGGGGCATGTGTGGGTGCTACAGACTGAGTAGTGAGCTTTGTGCATATATATTGTTGTGTGTTAAAACAACTATTATTTGTGCATTTTCTGCTCTAATCCAACATGAATTTACAGTCTAAAAGCCACCAGGTTTGGAGTGATGGAATCTTAGTATAGAGTTACAGGCTAAAGGGTACAAAGCAAGAGAGTAAGAAGTGGGGTGAGAATAGTATAATTGGCAAATCAATGGCAGTCACTTCTTAGGAGAAAACCAGCCTAACTGTGGTTCTGAATTCAGCAGTGCCAGGGGAGAAGAAGCACACTTGTGGTCCCAGAGTGAAGGTACTTCCCCTGGCAGTGTGTAGATGAAAGGTTACGGGTTCACAAGTGAAGGGCTGGCTGCAGAATTGGAGGACTCTTAATGTTTCCAAGAAGATTAAGGCACTGCAAGAGAGGTTCTGTGGGAAATCCGTGTGCACCTTGGCTTGATGCAGCATCCCAATTAGCAGGATGTCTCTTGCTCAGCTTTAGAGACCCCTCAATCAGTGATGGCACAGAAGGCCTCAGCCATATGATGCCTGGTTCAGCTTTGTCCATACCCCTTTGCTCTTGTTGTCATGTTGCATGACCATCCTACTGGGTAACAGTATTGTCCACCCGAGACACTAAGAGTTACCAGCTGTCTGAGCTCAGCTGTTTCTAGAATTTTATGAACTGCTGCACATTTTTGTAAATGCAACAAAGATATTCTGCTCTCTGTAGTGTGCTTTGTGGCAGAGAAGCCTTTAAACTGACAACGAACTACTTTTATTTGATCTCTGCTTTGGAGATCTGCTTAAAATCCTGTCAAACCTTTTAGCAAGTTGTATGGAAAAAATCATATAGCAAACTTTTCCATTAGACAAACTTATCGCTACATTTTACATGAACTATGTTTCAAAGCACTTCAAGAGTCCCTGAATTTTGTTTATTTTGTAGAGTTTGTGTTCATATTCAGCAAGTGTTTGATGATCTTCAAAAGACCTACCCTCTGCGGTTTCCTTTTATCCAATTTCAAGTGAGACAATGAAAGAAGAAGAAAAAGAGTTACTTATGCAAATAGAATTTAAGTGACTTTAATAAGCAAAAGAACAAGGAATGGGGTCAAGGATCTGTTCCAGACAGACTGCTCTCGCTGCAAGGGAATAAAAGAACAATTTGATAAGGTAGCATTTTCCAGTCTGCTGCAGTTCCTCAGCAAGGTTACTGAGGCAGCTCAGAAAAAATAAAGCATATAGTTCCTTTTACATGTGGACATAGGTGGTATGCATTCAATAAGAGTGTGCCTTTTGAATTCTAAGATGGATACTTTTGATTTTTATAATAAAAGCCCACAAGATTCCAAAGTTATAATAGAGAATTAGATGAATCTGCTTTTATCTGCTTTCCACCGTTTAGAAACGTAAAGCCAGGACCATATAGATTTTTTTGTTTTAAAAGATGAGTTCAAGGGACCTTTTCTTTTGGATGCTGTATTATGGCAGTCTTCTATAGCTTGGGAGATTTGAGAAGGGAAGAATCTGAATTGGAACCACAGAAACAGCTGACATTTACAGAACAGATTTCGTTTAGTAAAGGCTACTTTAAGCAAAGTAACAAGCCAGTTAGATATGATGATAATCAATTTTTTAAGCTCTAATAGCCAAATTATGAAGAAAGACTTTGGGGGCTGAGATTTAGAGAATTTATTCCTCACTTAAAAACAAAAGCACAAACTTCTGAAGCACGAGCCATATTTTTATTTAAATTAGCTCCATTAAATAGTATGCATTACAGCTCAGTGACAACACCATTTTGTGCTGCCTGCACAAGGGTGTATTCTTAAAGAAGGTCATTATCTCTTGTTCCTCACCCTCAGCTAAGGCTGCACAGCTATTCACTGAGGACATCAAAAGGCATCCCCTGTTCTTAAGTACAGATGTTTCAAATCTAATGTTTCATAGTGGAAATAAAAATATAGATTTGGGTTTTTTTTTTATGTCTGAATGCTTCTTTTGTAGTTCTTCAGTTTAGGGAAATACATTAGCTAGCATATTTTTTAACACGTGAATGTTTAGTGATATTCAGTGCTTAGAATCTAATTCTTTTACAGTCTCAATAAATTTAAGTTTAGTAAAGATTATTTCTCGTGGCAAACTCTGTGCCTGTTTGCATAATTTGAAGACTTATGGATACTAATACTGCTATGGTTGATTTTTATCAGAGGAAGGGTATGGTTAATATTCAGTGAATTACATTTCATAAATTAAAATATAGGTAAACACAAGATTTTTTTTTCTCATATAAGGGGCATGAGAAACCTTTGCCCTTTCATTTGTCTGGGCTGGGGAGTCACATCATCCTCCCAAGATGAAGGCAGGTCTTTGAAACTTGGAATCTGGAAGGCATAGAAGAAAAGTAATGGAGTGAGAGAGGGAAAAAAAAAAAAAAGCCCTTTGTAGCCAAGAACTAAAGAAGTCTTTCAGCATCATATGATAAGACTTGTCTGCTTAATTTAAGGTACTAAAATCAGTAGTTACTCACAGAGCACGTGTGCTAGATAAGGAATATTGCATGAAATCTTCCAAGGGTGATTGGCAGTTTTTTACTTTACAGTTACCACAGGTGGATGAGCCATATCATTTCCTTATGCAAAACTTCATGGCTTGATCTTTCATCAAGAATGCAAGATGTAGCTTCATTTCTTTTGTTTCTGTAAAAGAATTTTAAATTATATCTAATGCCTCCTAGCAGAATGATCTTGCCAATGTGGCTAAAGGCTGTTGTTTCATTTTGCATAAAGAATTAAAGTTTAATTGAAGGAGATGAAAATGGAAGTGAACATGAATATAGTTTTCCAGTCTAGTAGTTTGTACTTATAGGGTAACAGTGAATGCTGATTTATGGATTATTTCATCATTTCATTTCCCAACTGTATATTTAATGTATGAATTTCCTTGGAGAAGTGCCCCCCTCCCCTGTTTAATGCCCTACCTATTATGCCAGAGAGGTAAGCCAGCATTTGCTCCTTTTGGCACTAACTGATTTTCTGATCCCTTTATGTGAAGCAGAAATCATAGGAGGTGCCTCTTTAAATCATCAGAATAAAACGAATTGAGGGCTTGCTCTCCCTTGGAAACCTTGCTGGGAGCTGTGGCAGTGATTTACTGAGCCACATGAGAGGAGCTGGGACACCTGGCTGGGCAGAGGCAGCCCTTTGTCACCATACCAAAGGGAATGCTGGGGCCTGATGAAACTCAAATATTTGCAAGGTGTTTCTGAAGCCACAGCATTCACTGAAAACAGAATTCAGCTCTATGGGATGGGTTGGAGGTGTACAAGTGCCAACTTGAGTTTGAAAAATGTTTCTATATAATTGAATTTTAGTAAATAACTAATTGTTCATAGCAGAAAGCATGTCTGCTTCTTGCAGAATGCAGTTTACTTTCGAATGGTAGTAAATTATATACCTTCCCTTTGGGACCCTCATTATCCCTGATCTTATCCATCAGTATTTTTATTTGCAGATTTAAATTCCCATGGGTTTGAATTTTGGAACATTCCCCTATTGGAGTAGGAAATTTGGCTGGTTCTAGATTAGGGAAAAAATCATTGTAAACTTTTTCTATTACTGGCTATGTCTTAGTGGTTTGCAGTCAGTATCTGAAACAAAATATAGAATATTGTATTAATATTATGCAAGAAAAAAACCTTTGCTTCCATAACCTTTTCTTATTTCCTTCTCCTCAACATTTTAATTCTATATTTTCCAGTTCTTTGAAGGAGGTAGAAAAGAAGATACCAGTGCAGCCTGAGGGAACGTAGATATTTTTTAGTGTGGATCTTTACTTGGGCAAATGCTTGTTTTCAGAAGGCTTGTGTAGGCCAGTGGTGGTGTAAACACAAGAAGACATGAAGTAGGATGGGTCTAAATGTGTCTGCCATTAATGCTGGCATTGCTTTGAATTGCATTTTATAAACTCAGTTAGTTCTACTTTCTTTCTAAAAATCAAAGACAAAAATAGCTACCTATGAATATGTACACAGAAATATATATGTAAACATATATAACAGTTATCACATATTTGACAGATCCTTTACCAAAGAGGTATCAGAACAGGAATATAGTTCACTTGTCATTCTGCTACAGCTCTTTGAAATATTTAGACAAAGTGACTTTAAACATATTGGAAGTAGCTGGTGCATCCCACACTCCGTAACAAAGGAAGAGTTTTTGGCTTTCTGAAGTTTGGTGGCAGGGGTTCTTATTCCCCAGCTCTCTTCTACCTCTTCAATCTAATGCAGCTCAGGGCCTAAGTAAGCAAAGGACGGGGAGAACATAAAGCTCTACTTTAAAATGGCAAACAAACTCGAACTGATGTGCCAAATCAAAGATCTTGAGCCAGCTTATTCCTGGTTTCCTTCTTCCTTTTGCCTAAGGAGACCCCAAATATAGAGGAAAATAAGGCTCTGAATAAGATGTGGTTGTCTCATTCCTCCTTTCTTCCTCTTTTCATCTTGCTTTCCTCCTTCCCCTCTTCCTCCATCCCTCCCTGCCTCCCTCTCCTCCTCCTTCCTCCTCCCCCCTTTATTGAAGGGGAGAAATCTAAAATACAGAAAATACAGAATTTCACTGGTTTTAGGCATTTCAAAACCAAGAAGCACATAAATTTGATTCTGTCTGTCAAAGCCTCAGAAATGTAAATAAAATACTTTTTAGATATTATTTGTAAATATAAACCATACATTTCTCCCTAAACATGATAAATGAATTATTTTATATCATTCTAATTTATCTTTACACTATATTTTCAAAATTATTCTCTACATATATACTTGTTAAACTATACTCAGTTTTACCTAAATTGCAAACCTCATACACTTCCAAAAATTAATATCTTAACCCTAAAAGTCTATTTAACACTTAGGTTTTAAAAAGAATCTGGATTTTTTTGTCTATCACATCGTTGATTTAAAAAAAACCTGTTGATTTAAAATGATACATTGATTTATTATTATTTGAATTGTTATAACAGGTTTTTACCAAAATCTGAATTAGGTCTGAATAACCTTTAGGACAAAATCCATATTTAACACAGTATATTTTACTTTTAGACTAACAATGAGATATAAAGACAAATTTTATCCATAATACTGACTGTTTGTTTGACCAGTACACCAATGTTATTTTCTGTCACTTTGTATGTTTTCATTTATCTGCTGAAATTTATATTGCACATTTGGAAAAATTTTATTAGTCTTTATTCAGAATTCAAACTTAGCCCATGGGCTGGAAGACACCACTATTCCTACATTTTATTATTTTCTTTACTGGGAAGCAATGACAAAAATATGTACTCCCAAAAGTTCTTACTGCAAATAGCTGTGAAAAAGACTCACCTACTTTTACATGGAAAAGAAAGGAGCTGTCTGCTTGGCCCTGAATCATGTCCACAAATTTCTGGTTTGTTTTTAGCTTTTAATCCTGGTTTAGAAAAAAATAATTAAATACTCCTGATTTATTGACAGATACTTTTTTATCTCAGCAGCTCATTGTTTGCTTTGTCTAATACTTATTTGTAAAGCTGACTAGGCGAGTAAGTTAAATCAATATTATATTTATTTGAAATGTTATTACAATAACTATATTTTAAGAAAACATACAAATTTTATGAATTATAGGTTAGTCTGGTGGGATGATCAAGGGATAAATTGAAGGTCAAGGGAATTACATGAAAAAACCAAGTGCACTTAATAAATGTACTCAGTGAAATACCGGAGAGCAATTTTGTAGGGTTTCTAGGAGATTGTCATACAGATAGATTCCAACAGAAACATACTTTTCCTAGGTAGCCTGTTAGAGTTTCCATAGAGTCTAAATATTACTTAAAATATCCCTTGTTTTCTTGAAATGGATAATTCACTTTTTTTTTTCTTATTGTGTCTGTTTTCTTTAGCTGAATGTGGAGCAACTGTCTCTGGAAATGAAGGAACATTGCTGTCTCCAAATTTCCCATCTAATTATGACAACAACCATGAGTGTATCTACAAAATTGAAACAGAGGCTGGAAAAGGGATTCATCTTAGAGCCAGGAGCTTTCAGCTGCGTGAAGGAGATATTGTTAAGGTAACAAAAAAAAAAAAAAAATAATTTCACTTTCTACTGCGCTTAACATTGCATGAATTACTCCACTTTTAACATCAATTGGGGTGTTTTTTCATTTCTTTTTCTCGTGCAAAATGAATAAATTCTGTGTGGATAGCAGCACATTCTTTATAACAGATTCAATTGCTTATACCGTATTCAAAGGAACTATAGGTGACATTAAGTGTTTAATTATATTTATAGGGGATGAAATATAAAAAGAAAATCTAAAATTTTAACTTGTATTTTGAATACAAAAGTGTTTATATTCTTTTCTGTTTGCAGTAATCTTTGTAAGTGTATTGCTTAAAAAAGTTTTTAGGGTTTTAATTTTGGTACATTTTTGGTAGTTTTATCTTATTTTCCTAGTCTTGCAGAGAACTGTTTTGTTTGGTTTTGGTTTTTTTTTTTTTTTAAATTAATTACTTTGCTCATTTGAATAGAAAGAAGCTAGCTAACATACAGGGATGGAATATTGACTAAAACTGTAATTATAGAAGATGGTTTTCCTTCCTTATGCTGTAGGTAGCCTTTGAAACTTGGCCTAGTTTTCATCAAGCACAAATTTTGAACATGAAATGTACTTTTACACAGCAAGGCCATAATCTGTCTTTTCTTAACAGTTGCTGCTGCATTCTTGCATGTACTGAAAATCATGACGTTCTTCTGAAGGGCTCAGCATACATTAAATTATTCTTTCAAATTTATGTCTCTAAATTTTCAGAGTTAATTGATACTTGAAATCACCAAGTACTGAGAATTCAATTAGCAACTTGCTGTCTGGGAATCCTACAGCAACCCATTTAACATGTTGGAAACTACCGTCTGTGTTTCTAACGTGATTTTACTGTTCTTATTTGCACTGAATGTTTCCCACAAGGAGTTTAAAGACATCATTATTATGGATCAAATTTTGATGGCTGTACTTTTATCAATGTTGTCATCTTAAGAGACTCCTTATGTAAATAAGTGTGATAATTCAATTTGAAGTTCTACATTTCCTGCAAAGTATAAGGCGTTTACAGATACAATGAAAGTGGGGAGGGGAAAAAAAAAGGCTTCTCTTTAAGTATTGCCTTTATTAATATAGACATTCATATCTTTGTTGTTATTCCTGTTTTTTTTTTAGCAAGTACAGACTGGATTAGATATTGAAATAAGTAAAACTAAGAATTCCCAATAGCATTAGAAAGTTACAGTCAAAACAACAGCATTTTCTTCGTCTTTACCCAAAAAATCATTAATAATAAATGCCTTGTGTGGCCACGATGTATGAAACAGTGCAAGAATTTGGCCTATGGTTTTCCTTTTAGATCAAAGAGAATTGAATAGGTGGGCAAAATATGTGCTCTATACTGTCCTTTGTTCCCATCTGCCTCGGTCTGACTGTGCAAATCCCCCAAAGTATTTTTGCTCTGAACAGGTGCAGCAGACAAGGAGAAACTTAATTGTCCACTGAACTGCTTGGATCTAGTGCATAAGTCCCCCAGAAGCTTTGCACATATCAAGTTTGTAAATAATTTAATAAGGTACCCGAACCAAAAAAACCCAAACACTAAACTCCCCCCAAAACTGAGAAAGCCCTAAACAAACATTCAAGAAATTCAATTATCTTTGAGAACATTTCATGAGTAAGGTCAAGCATATTTAGAGATACTCCCTCGAGAGATAAGCAAGATTTGCCTGAGAGAAAGCTGTTCTGAGCAATCTGTTAGATACTTTCTTCTTTCATACTCCTGAGGATCCACAGGAAGCGAAGGCAAAATTGTGGTGATGAATGTCTTGCAAAAGGCCTGCTCTCTGGTTCTGAGGCAACTTCCACTTAGAGAATTAAACTCTACTCCTCCGTAGCCTCTTCATAACTCAGATTTATATAAATAAAGGCTGTTTCCTCTTAAGTCCCATGCCAGGATGTACATATACCCACTGGAAGCAGCCCTTGCTCTAGCCCCAAGATTTACCCAGGCATTGCCTGGAAGACTGCTAAAAGGAGCAGACCAAAATCTCCTCTGAAAATGGAGTGTACAACTGAATGTTAATGTTTGGGGTTGTGTCAGAGCTTTGTTTATTTTAGTGGCTAAAGTATCTCTAGTATTCAGATTTTATAAACTTCCCAATGCAGCTTTTGATTTTATTTATTTTCTTTTATTTAATCTGGAGGTGATATTCTTCCAGACTCAAAGAAATGTTCTTTCCAGTCTTGCTGTGCATCATGAGCTGATACTGACCGACATCTTACCACTAAAAAGATACTTTATGTTGATTTACAGTCTGATAGATGAAAGCAGGGAATGTTCCAGGAGCATCACAAAGGAAGCCAGCATGAAGAATTTTTGTTTTCCAAACAATAACAGTTAACTTAGAAACATTACAGTTACTTTGCTAACTTGAACCAAGTACTCCACCAGCTCAGTAGTCTTTCTCTGACAGGTGATAGGTGATTTTATTAAGGTAAAATATGCAAATCTGGCCAGTCTCTATGCTCTATTGCCCTTATGCTCCCCCAACATCCACAGCTGTTTGATTAGGCTAGATCACACTTTGCCGTCTCTTCCATCTGTTACTGACATGTTGTCTTTGAATTTTGGGTTGTTTTTTTAATTGGTTGATACTACTATTTATTTTGGTTTGGTTTATTTTCTTTTATTGTTTTCTTTTATTTTCTTTTACGTTATTTTATTTTGTTTCACTTTTTATTGCTTTATTTGTCTTGTTTTAATTCATTTTATTTTGGTTTGGGTTGGATTTTCATTTTGGTTTATTTAATTTTATTTTAATTCCCTAAAATGATTCAGAAACGTCACTCAACTGTGGTTGCGTGCTTCAGCTACAGCCTACTTTAAGCAAATGTGTGCTATTTACTCTCTTCTCCTCTTCCCTTTCCTGTCCTGTTCTGCTTGGGAAGGAGATCTGAGCATGTGGGACAGAAATAAATTTTCATATATTCTGGCCAGATCCACAGTCAGACCTGTTGGGAAATTTAGACACTCTCCAAAGGTTCACCCTTCCCATAGTTTTGGCAGGCTTCTGTAGACTTCTGAAGCTTGCTTTCATTCCTGTCTGCACCGTAAATATGAGCAAAACATGTTCTAAACATCAGCCTTCCATTTTGTGTCTGCACAGAAGAAAGCCCCAAGGCTGCCTTGCAGGCAGCTCGTGAGACTTAGAATATTTATAAACCTTCTGCTGAAATATAGGGCATTTTCCCACTTGAGTATCTTGCTTAATACGTACAGATGTGATGTTGCACTGGGTGCCCGTGTCCAGGTTTTGTCGCTGGGGAGGGTCTGTGGGGTGGCCTCCTCTGTGAGGAGAGGCCAGGGCTACCCTGTGCCAGACACAGCCGGTTCCAACCGGTTCTGACCAACCCCCTCAGGGCACGGCTCAGCCCCGCCGCCATCTTGGGGAAAGCCTATTTAAGAAAGGGTAAAAACCGCAGCACAGTACTGTGTGAGAAAGAGGAATGAGGGAAAAGAAGGTGTGAGAACAATCATCAAGATCAACACATCACAAATGTCTTATGTAGTATATAATATCACTACTTATTTGAGGTAGTAACACTAAGAATTCCATGAGGATTTAGTAAAAATATTTAGGATTTTATATAGGAATATTCATAGCAATGTCAGGAAGCTATACAGGAATTTTCTCACAAACCTTTAAAGAAATATTCCAAAAGCATTTCCCTTTGGGTTGATTTTATGCCGTAAAGATCTCTGCAATTAAAGAAAATTGCAAAGTCCCATTTTAAGTAGTTTATTTTTACTGTCAGAATGAGAAACTGGAGCTTAAGAAAATCGAGCCTTCTCCTTCAGGTGAGTGCCTGTTTGTACATCCCCACAGCAGGTGTGGATACATTAGCACTGTAACTAGAGCATTTCACCTCATGAGTAATCGTAGCACTGTCCTCTCGCCTGCATATTTTAATTCCAGCAGTAAAGCAAGCACTTCCCTTTTAGTTCCTCACAGTTGAGGTGAAATGGAGCGTCCCTGAATACTCTGGCTGCATTTATCCTCGTGCTCCAAACAATGCCGTGATGATTCCCTGCTGCCCCCAAGGGCCAACTTCCTCAGGTTGACTGCATCCATAATATTAAACTTACAAATATTAGATCTTACAAAACAAGGTGGCTCACTCAAACTGTCTCTCTGTCCCTGACCTATGCACCTCCTGGACTAATGCTTTCTCAGGAGAGATTTGTGAGGGTGGTAGTAGGTCTGCATTAAATGCACGCCAAGGATGTACTGACAATAAATACTGTGTAGACAGTGTAGTTGTGGTGACTGGACTCCTACTCTGGCACTGTTTACTTGCTTTGAAAATATAAAACACCTTCAGCTATATATATTCAACTAGGTTTACTGTTGGAACAAGAGGGAATATTGAGGCTGTGGTGCATAGGGAATTACAAATAATTTGCAGGGCTACTTCTGACAGTAAGACTGTGTGCATGAGGAAAGGTCAAAACTAATGCTTTCAAGGAGAATAGGTGCAGGTCTATAAATCACAGACAAAGCTTTCTATAGCTTTCAAAGTTTGAACTTGAATTATCTGGAAAGAAATATGAACTCACATAAAGAAACAGAAACAGAATCACCATTTCAAGGTGTATGGCATAACTGAGTACTTGGATTACCTGTTTATTTCAAAGCTTATCCTTTCTCACTCACTAACACTTGATCTGCCTTTAACTGCCATTTGCAATTTCTTAAATGTGGTGAGGCCACAACTGGAATAGTGCGTCTAGTTCTGGGATCCCCAGTTCAAGAGGGACAAGGAGCTACTGCAGAGAGTCCAGCGAAGGGCAACGGAGATGATTCAAGAATTGGAGCATCTCCCTTATGAAGAAAGGCTGAGAGAGCTGGGACTCTTTATTCTGGCGAAGAGAAGGCTGAGGGGAGACCTTATCAATACTTATAAGTATATAAAGGGTGGGTTTAAGAAGGAGGGAGCCAGACTCTTTTCAGTGGTTTCCAGTGAGAGGATGAGGGGTAACGGGCACAAGTTGGAACATAGGAGGTTCCACTCAAATATGAGTTCGTCTACGTGCTCTGATATAAGACTATCTTTCCCTTAAGTAATAAAGACACAATGTATTGTTCTACTAATGGCTAGCATAATATATTATTTTCAAAAGCTTCTTTCAGAAAGGTAATTATTTATACCTGTGTATATTTATTAAAGAAACTTTATGTTTTTATCTTAAAAACTGCACATTGTTTTTATTATTTTCTTTTCTTAATGTCAGCTCTTGACATGAATGAGGTACTTTAAGACATTTTAAGTGTTTATTATCATCTATAAAAGTTGCCATAACCTGTCCTCTCAGAAGATGCATTTCTTAGTAGATCTAATTGGACATTCAAATAGGAAGAAGTGTTTGTGACTCAAATGTAGGAATTTAGGTTGTTAAATGGGTCACTGCCAGCTTCTGACTGGAATCAGTATAATTCCTCACTTTATTACAAGGTCTGAGAATGGAGAGATGAAGATCCTGAGTTTAAGATATTTACTGAAATTATAGCTTTTGTACTAGTCATCTACAATCACTCTAGGACATATTAGATCATGGTGAGTTTTTTTTTTACTTCATATTAGAAACCAGCTGCTCAGATTCATTACTTGCTTTCATAGAACTATTCACATGATGTATGGTATATGTTCTCAAAGTATGAAACACACTCCATATTTGCTTATTTTTCCATGAGAAAGTTCAGATGATTTATTTAATGTAAAGAAAAAAATAGCTTTTTTTAAATTCATCTTGGGACCAAAAAAACCCATAGAAGACTAATTTGGTACTTTATGGCTTTCGTGGTTTTGCAATAAGCAAAAATAATTTTTAACCCTCTAGCCAATGCTAACTTTTTGTACTTGTCTTGTACTGTCTTGTACTGAACAATCATAGAGGTTAATATCGTTGATTTTGTCTTCCATTGAAATTTTTAGTAAAGTAACATGGTAAATAAGAATATCTCTACAGTTAGTTTGGAAATAAAATCACCTATCTTTTTGAAAACCTATCTTTCTTTGTTAAAACCTATAGTAAACCAAAAAATACTGCAGACACAGAGTCTGAAATAAAAAGTGACAGATTGACTTTAATACCTCAGTTCTGCTGTTATCTTCAGACAGGAGAGAATATAGTAGAATGGGATTTACCTCTTACAGCCTTATTTCAATGATGACTTCAAAAATTATACTTCTGTTAGCCTTTGTGAATAACTGTGAAAGATAATTTGACTTTATGAAATCTCAGAAGATAAGGTTGATGTATAAATACTAATTTCATTCAAGATGAGCTCACAATACTGAAAAGGAAAGAAGACTATAAAATACCTTAAGGGCAACAGAATATTTTATACTTTCTTGAACTGCATAACCAAGTGGAAATACTAACTTTTTGGAGTAACTATTGGCAATACATAGCTCACTTTGGAAGTATGTGTAAAGACGTCCAGTTTCATATATTTATTTTATTTCTACAAGGTGTATGATGGAAAAGACAGCTCTTCACGTTCTCTGGGAGCCTTCACCAAAAATGATATGATGGGAGTTATCCTTAATAGCACCTCTAACCATTTGTGGATAGAGTTTAATACCAATGGATCCGATACTGACCAAGGATTTCAGCTCACTTACACAAGTAAGTAGGTCACAAATATGCTCTGATTGACTGTTTTTTTGGGAAAATGTGTATTTCTCAGCTGCAGTGATTTCTCATGGAATGGTGAATATCATTTCCTAGAATGTATTGTGGTTAGCAAATGAATTTTAATTGCCTGTATGGCTGGAGAGTGTTATTAATTAGTAAGATAATTACTTAAGCCAAAAAAAATTGCAACCTTTTAGATTTAGAAAGATTATTTTGAAGATTTAGCAGGGAGGCTTAGAAAGAAGTGAATTGTGACATATGTGGGTTGCACAACACCCATATGTGTTGTGCAATATATTAGTGTGTTAGTGTTATTCTGCAACAGAAAATTTAGACAGAGACAGATTTTTAAAATAGAACATTTAATCCCTGCTGTCAAATTAAAAAAGATAAGAGTATGAATGAGAATAAAAAGAATACAGTATGCTTGGTTGCACACTCTTAACGTGTCCCAACTGCTTGTCAGGGTGAGGATGGAGTATGCTGGAAGGGGAGCTGAGTGAGCAAGTTTTGATGAACTGTTTAGAAATAGTGTTTTGTTTAAAGATGGAATTTTTCTTAATTTCTACATCCAATAGATTGATTTTGTTATACTTCCATTTGCAGTTTAATAAGATTTGTTCTCGCATATCAGATTTTTCTATGTAAATTAACATTTGATAGTCCATGTCTTAAGGCTTTTTTCCTAGCTATTTGATTAGTTTTGGATTTCTGGTTTTGATTCTTCCAAGTATTTTCAGTTTCTGAAGTGTGTAGATAAAATTTGACACAGTCTTCTCACAGTAATCTTAACAATACTACGTACAGAGGCAAAACTCACTTTCCTGTGTCTTCATAACATTATTCTTTTTTTTAATTGCCAAATATCTCATTAAGTATATGGTATGATCAATTTGCAGCAGTTCATGCTGAAGTGTTTATCTGTAATGACTTTTCCTCCTGCCTGCTCTCACATGAGACAGTCCTTATTTGTAAATACAGTCTAATTCCTTACTTTTCACATGTATTTTCAGGATTCCAAATTCAAGACAATACATGTTGATATAGTGATCATCTAACCAGGTGATTCCTCTAAACTGTAACAAGGTGGAACTTTTCACCATTTATAATTTGATACAAGCAGAAGATGCATTCTTTTGGAGTGCTTTGTAAATTGGCTGCAGTACTGACTCCCGTTTTTGGGGGGTTTTTTTGGTTTTTTTTTGTTTTGTTTTTTTTTCTGAAGAACTCCAATTCTAGCAACATTTTAAAAATTAGACATACGAGAAATTAAAACTCATTATTTGTTGGGTCTGGAGTTTTTGGTATAGTTCCAATGCAGTTACTAAACAAATGTGTCTATTTTGCATTTGGTAAATGCATCAAACACTAAATGATAATTTTCTGTTTGTGTTAACCAAGTTGGAATTTACGGCTGTAATTAACTTCCCTGAAAATTTATTTATTCACTTTTCAGATTGAAATATACCAGATCCTTTAGAATTATTCAAACAACGATAAAATTTAAAAGAATATTAAAATGTAATCTCACTGAAAGAAAAGGAAAAATGTGTATGCTGGAGTGAATGAAATTGAATAATGAATATCATAAGACTGTTAGAAAGAGCTAGATGTGATTGTGTAATAAATCTACTGGTAAATTAATTTTGGTTATTCCCTATATGGTTGATGAGTTCCTGAGATCCCCACAAGGGATAAATCAACTGCCCTTAATTGTTGGTCTTTTTAGTACTTTTCTTCCCATTAATGGCATTGAAGCTAAGATTAATTCTACTTTGAAGCTTGAATTTTAGAACCATTGCCATACACTATTCTGAAGACTAACTACCTTTCCATCATTTTTAACATTGTGAATTCTGTTGATGATGTTAAATTTACAAATACAGCAGAAGAAAAAGCTAATGATCCATGAGAACACAAATGTGGATAAAGAAAATTTTATTTCTGTTTTCAGGATCTCATTACTGACATAATAAAACAGAATTCTATACACTCAGAATCTGAGTGGTTTGTATATATTGTAGAAAATAAAATATAAGCAGATATTAAAAATAAATCTATAAAGGATTCCAGTTCTAATGAAATCTGTTGTCCAGGAAATTGCTTCAGGGTAAGAACAATACTGAATGGAAACTAGATATTATAGTGATTTTATTCTTTGATCTGTAACTACAAGATAGTTTCAAGAAAACGAATTTAACACAATATCTAGAATTAAATTTTTACTGTAAAGGATTATGAAAAGTCAGTATTTCTCAATTTAACTGTTTAGAGAAACTAATAAATATTTTGACTGAGGACTGAAATTATAGTGATTGTATTTCAGGAAATTGCTTCAGAGAAGTGTAGACAATGACAAAAAAAAGGGGAAAAAAAAAGAGCAATAAAGAAGAAAATTTGTCTATTTCATGTAAAACAAGTTGATATAAAGCCAATTCCTTAAAGCTAGGCTGAAAAAGTGTTGGGATGAATAAGGAAAAGTGTCTATTTTCACATATAATACCTGTGCGTTGGTGTCAGAGGAAATGACTGTGAACATTCAGATCTTAGTGCTGAGGAAATGCCAACATAAACTTGATAGGATTAAATATTTTACCTGTGGATAATCTCAGTTTTCAATAGATTATTCCATCTTCAATGTATTTCATATACCAATATGTCCTGGTTTTATTAACTCTGGGAAAGAGTTAATTTTCTTTCTAGACTTTGCTGTGAAAGGCATGTCGGTAACGCATATTTCTTTAGTTGTTGCTAGGCAATGTTTATACTTGTCAAGGACTCTTTCCAGCTTCCCATAGAAGAAAATGGTTGAGAAAATGTCAGTTCTTCTTTCATAATTTCGTTTTTATAATTTGGGGGATTATAGGTTTTTTTCACTGTCCAGTTATAACTTTTCTCCCTGAGACACACCTCGTTTTTGGAGGGAAGAGAAGATGTAGCCATAGGCGTTCCCCCAACTGCACCTACATTTTGTGTTCACTGCTCAGTTAGAAGATTTGGCCATTCTGGTGTAAAGATGCCGGTGCTTTGTGCTGTCAGTAATACTTAATGTTAAATTGACATTCAAATTAGAATGAAATCTTATTGGTGCCACACGGTAACAGGCAGTAAAAGCAAAACCCAGCTGTCTGGTAAAAGTAACAGACTGTAACTTTAAATAAGGAACAACCCAGTACAGCCTCTGAATAACAAGTCTGCCCTCAGTGTCTGACCACCCAGTCCTGAACTTACTCTCGCTTGTGTCACAATTGCTTCTTTGCTGCTGATAATCCTCATGCCTTGAATGTAGTCACACTTTTCTTAGCTTCTGGAAAAACAAAACCAGTCCCCCCCCATTTTATCATACATGTCATATAGAAATGGTTTCTGAATATTCTCAGTACTGCATAATGTCGACTACTCTGTGGTGTATACGTTGCCTCTGTGTGGAGATCACAGAGTACTCAGCACTATACTGTACTTCCACAGGGATCACTCAGCTGCTGTGAAGATAACTTGTACAGTAATTTTACTTGTGTCTTATTTGTTTCTTGTAGATGTCAATGAAAAAATAACTTTCACAATTTCTCTTTGTTAGTAGCTGTGTTGCTGGTTATCTTTTAAAGACGTTACTATTTAATGTACTTGTCCAAAAGTCTTAGAAAGAAGGCAAAACATTTCAAATAATCTAAAAAACAAACAAACAAAACCCCCCAAAACCAAACCAAAAAGACAAAAAATAGAAAAAAAACCACCAAAACCCCAAACAAACAAAATCCAAAAAACCCCCAACCAAAAATGTCTGCAGGAAAGAAGGCAATGTCTGTGCTTCCTGTTCAAATACTTGTTCATCCATGTTTTCTCAGTAAAAGTTTCCACACAGTTGAGAAGTTCCCACACTCTTTCCCTGCACAGAACTGGCTAGAACTCTCAAAAGTCATTTGTTATGGTGCCTGAAGATGGGTTTCCATGTGTGATGCCATCCCCCAATGTCCTCAGAGAGTGTCCCAGGGTTGTGGCTGGAACTTTACCACTAGGTAGAACTGCTCTTTGGACTCTCCACAGAGAGTGCTTTTACCAAATTCCTTGCACTGATGGTTGCCTGTTTGAGGTAGTATGAAGTTGCTCTCAGTCCTTATCCAGACATCTACTTTTTTAGGAGCAGGTTATCTAGCTCTCTGTGGCAATTTCATGGTTCCTCAGTCTTGTGCAGGATATAATAGAAGCAAAAGCTTCACTTATCTGGAGAATAAGCCTTGGAGTCCATTGCGATGAGTTAGTCGAAGGGTTTATCCAGGAATAGTGGCAGATATTATCTGAAGGAACGTGTCTGGCTGCATTGGGCCACTCAGCAGATTGTTCTGCCTAACAACAGACTGCTGTGTGTTTCAGAAACATGCAGAACTAGTTTAAGACTTTATAAAGCCTGAGCAATGTTCAGAGATTTGTGGTATACTCTGGAGCTAGTTTTAACTTTCTAAAGGCCTTTCACTCACCTGTTCCTGATTCACTGCTACAGATTAAAAATGTAGTTCCATGTTAGTTCCTCAACACTTGTCTTTTATTTGTACCCTTCTGTGCTAAGATGGAAATAAGGGCTGAAAAATTCTCACTTATTTCTCTTTGTGAGAGTGAATGTTACGTAGACACAGATCTTAACTTCATGTTAACTCCCGGCACTTTTGAATCCAAGCCCATTTATTTCACTGAAAGCACAATTCTGGATGGCTATAATTTCTGCCAGAAGAGTGGGCAAGATTCAGGCCTTTGAACTGTGCTCAACTCCATAGATTTTTGCATCAGATTCTGCCTAGTGTTTCTAAAAGAAAACAGATTTAGGGTTTTGCATAAAGAGGTTTATTTTTCTTAAAATCATCGAATCATAGAATGATTTGGGTTGGAAGGGACCTTAAAGATCATCTAGTTCCACCACCTGCTGCCGTGGGTAGGGACAAGTCTCACTTAGATCAGGTTACTCAAAGCCCCATCCAGCCTGGCCTTGAATGCTTTGAGGGATGAGACTTCCACAGCTTCCCTGGGCAACCTGTTCCAGTGTCTCACCACCCTCATCTTAAAATAGTTCTTCCTTATGTCCAATCTAAATCTATCCTCTTTCAGTTTGAAACCATTGCCCCTTATCCTATCACTATAACTCCTGATAACGAGTCCCTCTCCAGCTTTGTTGTAGGCTTCCTTTACATACTGGAAGGCTGCTATAAGTAGGTTAAATGCAAATATTATTATTTACATTTAACATCCTCTATATCTTGCATGCATACTTAGTGGTTTTACAATATTCTTTTCATTGGTCTCAAGAGATACTCTTCAGTTTAAGAAAAGAAATTTTAAGATACATATCTCAGATATGATACACTGGTTTGGCATTCATATTATTCTGCTAGTGCTGAAGCCTTAGAGTTTAAGCTGAAAATTAGAACTGCGTGATAAACATTCTCTACCCCTACGTCTTTCAAGGGATAGTAAAAGTTAGTGCATGGAAGGTCAATCTGAATTATATAATTTAAATTTATATAAATGGCTTAAACCTAGAAATTAATTTAAGAGAATCCTGTACAGAAATTTAATTTAGTCCATTTCCTATTCTACAGTAATTGAAAATATTAAAAGACTGTCAGTGAAAACCTTGTTCTGAAACTGCAAGCTCAGTCAATTATTCTAGCGTACAAACAGACTCAAATTCAGAAATATCATGGCGTTCCCTCAGGCTGTGTAGTGTCAGTTGAGCAGAACAATCCAGTAATGAAAAGAAGCTCTTGCAGTTTCCTTTCAGTAACAAATTGGTGTATAAGATCTGTTGCAAAGAAAACCTATGCACATTTTGTTAAAAATGTAAGACAAAATTCAATGAAAGTGAACAAAAGGCAAAAAAAAAAAGGTGTGTATATATATAGGTTAAAACTTTTATTTATTTATTTATTTATTTTCATTGGTCTTACCTCATAGTCTTCCCCTTCCCCCCCCAACAAATAAACTGCCTTCTGCTTCTAGTATATTAAATACTTACATAATCCAGCCAAATTTAGTTTCCAACAACTACGTAATTTATCATCCTTAAATAACTGAATTATCTCTCTATGCGTGGGATTGGAAAGGGAAAGATGATAACTATTTCTCATTTTCAATTAAGGGAAAAGATTTCATAGGAGATATTAGAAGACGTGAAAAAGGTAATTTGTTAAAGATTCTTTTGATTTGGTTCAGATACTGTCCAGTTATAACCTGTTGAAGGACTCCTGGCTTTTCTGTGTATGGGTCAGAGACACTCAGCCAATCTAAAGCCTGTTGTGATTCACTTCTATTATCAAGGAAAGAGCTGTTTTTTAAAATCTCCTGTTATAAAGTTTAAAGTACATTAATGCATTGAAGGTGAGAAAGAGTGGGGCTAGTAAGATCACCATAGATGTCCATATGCATGTGTTATTTTACATTTATATTGAAATTCTATTTTTAGAATATGAAAATAAGATGTTTCAGTGGTGTCAATTCAGGTAGGCTTCTTCATGTTTCTCATCTGCTATGTGTGCATCCTAGCTATAATAAACTAAAGCTAAATATAAACTTAGACATCCAAGAGGAAGAGATCTTGAACTAATTTTGTCCCAGTGCACAGAGCCCATGCTCATTTGTCATCCTAGGCTCTTTAAAAGTTCATGTAAGTGTCAATTACCTCACTATAGCGACATTATCCAAATACTTTTCTTTCTATAGACTTATCTATCTTTCTAATTAGATAAAGATTTTGTAATTGGCACGTTTTTCAGTATATAATATAGACTTCCTTTCTCTAAAACTGTAGGTTTCAATAGCACATAAATGGTTCCAAGACAGAATGAAAGTGCCAGGAACACTCCTTTTGAATTGCAATGATTTAATTAAATAGATTATGTCATAGATGTTTAAGATGCAACAACTGCAGAATGAGTATTTGTTGACGTTTACAAGCTTTTAGAAATCCATTATAGACTCTGAACATTAACTCAAGTACCATTTCATACTTTTAATTACTCTTTGGTAGTTCAAAAATGAAAAATATATAGGTTATGTTTATGATCTTAAATTACTTGAGATTTAGATAACACTAGAGAGATCTTGGTGTTTCCAAAGTTTTCACATTACTGTACTTTTTAGACATTGAAACATATGTTAAAATATACATGTATGTACTCAAATAGGATTTATATATGTATTTGTCCTTATTTTTCTCGAGTCATCCCAAAATATTTTAAAAGATCATTTTCATAAGTTGAAGAAAGTTTATACAGTGTGTTTATATGTCCTACTCAGACATAATCTAACGTGCCTTAGCATTCTCTTTTGTTGGAAGTAAAATTTGGATGAGTACCATAGCTCACAATTCAGAGTGTCTCTTGTTTTTCCAAACTTTAAAGGCCAGGAACTCAGGGCCTTTTTTTGGTTTTGGTCATACTCTTCATAGAGGTCTTAGTATTGAACTTAACATTAGAGTTTCTAAGTAGAGACCAAATACCTAAAAGTTGGTAATTCATACCTTTTAGTTGCTTACTTTTGTTGTGTGTCTGGCTTTTCTTATTTTAAATTACTTATTTTTCATGGTAGGTTTACGTGCAGTATAAATGCATATGTGTGTGAGTATATATACATATATGTATACATATATATGTGCACATATATGTATGCATATGGTAAGAAAGCTGTACTCTTGCTTTAAAAATAGGTAAAGAGGTATTTTCAGATACCTCAGAACTTCACCAGCTTTTGCTAAAAGTGCACTCTACTATATAGAATCCCTGAAAAATTCCCTTAGGCACACAAAATGAATACTTACTGCTTTTATCTGAATTCATATTGAAGACAGGTTTGGGAGGATACCAACTTGAAGCAGAACTGAAAGGTGGTGCTCCAGGACTGAACTTAACACACCCCACCCACTAGAGGACACAAAACTTAGTCCAAAGTAAAAATTTTAGTGCAGAGAGTGTGGACGTTATGTCCTTGGCTTCATTGTTCTGGTGCCCAGATACGCTTCTGCTGTACTGCACTACGTACTAATGTAGACAGAACCACAGTACCCATCTTAATTAAACTCAGTTGAAAGAAGTTGTAATTAATAGTCTACATGTCATGTCAATAGTTTTTACCCTGACAACTGGCATTTCTACATTCCTGATTATTTATATCAAATATGACAGAACAAAACACGTTGGATAAATAGTGTCAGGAGGTGATAGCCAATCATGGAGATGTATTCTGGCTGGTTTGGTTTTAATTTAACTGGCTTTTATCCATTCATTGTTCTGATAATCCTGTAATGAAACTCAGGAATAAGATAATTGGCAGCACTTTGCTGGTACATTAATCTTTCTCAGCTGTAAGGATATTGGGAGAATTGCTCTGACTGCTTTCTCATTTCAGTGGCAGGTAAACCTGAGTTCTGTGATCATATGGAACTAGTGACCGTATTTCCCCACTGTGAAAGTTCATATTGTCTACTTAAAGTTCTGTTGCAACATTTCAACAATGAGATTTTGCACCAATATGGTCCTTTATGACAAATTACACCAGATGTACAAAAGCACCAGGGAAAAAGAGAATGGAAAGTTCTATATTTGTTTATAATGAGAAGGGGAAGAAATTGGATAAGAAGAACTAGGAAGGCAGCAAACACTGAACACACAGGGCAAGTTCCTGTTATATTTGCACATGATTAGCAGAACCTACTTGCATACCCTGATTTTTAATAAACCTACTGAAAAATAGACATAGTCTTGTTTGTGGAAAAGTGTAGTGACTGTGTGGCTACAAGTTATGTACTACCATTCTTATCTTAATTCTAGATTATTCAAATTGGATTTAAAAAACTGCATAAAAGACAGCAATTAGTTTCTTGGATGTCCTTACAGGGAATCTTCTGTTTTTCAGAAACAAAAAGCAATAACACTCTTTATTTTGTCATACTGAATGTTCATTCCCAATGTTTTTTTCTAGGCAGGATATTAGGAAAAAAAACACTAAAAATTGAGACTATCACTGGACTTATCCTGAATTAGCAATAACGAGAAGAAATTAAAATCAATATTAATTTTCCAAGGTGGTATTTTGATAAAAATATCTCAATAATCTAAACAAAACAGCAAATGAAAGCTTAGTGTCTCAAGGATATTTATATTTAGTTTTATTTTTTTCCCCACTTTGATATTTTTATTTGCGTGGGTTTTTTTCTCTTTATTGTGTGTGAAATACACAATTGAATTTCTGGTACCCGAGACAGTGAGTGGTTATGTTCTCTACAATCAGGTATCTAACACTTTACCCCAAATAAATATTTTATTAGGTTTGAGTTTGAAATAGAGTTATAGAAAGTCTTAACTCCTCTATTGATATAAATGCTCCCACAGAGTTTCCAAAATAAGATTTAAAAAAGCAATATATTTCTCTTTGGCACTTCATGTCCTCTGACACACGCATAGGCTGAGAAATTCTTATATGTACTGCTGTGTACTCAGACACAGTGTCTCTACTGAAGCTAGCTTTTCCTACTTATAACTTGCAGAGGTATTTTGTCATTTACAGATACAGAAATAGAATTCAGTGAATATTTGAAGAATATGAGTAGGTAATTCACTTTGGCACAAGTGCTCTTGACAGGTGAAAAAGTCTTTCCACGTTTGAAGAATAATGACTCAAGAATTGTAGAAGTATGCTAGATCTAGGGACGTGTCATCTATATTTATGATATTTATGTTAAAAGAGTAAATGGATAAAATCATTAAATTTCATGTGATTGATCTAGACGAGTCTGAGGTGGAGGAGAGGAAGAGCCAGTAAGTAATTAACTAATTTATTCTCCTGTTATTGCAACAATAATTGAATTTTATGTTTATACGCAGAACTTTTAGTCAAACTTGTTTTAATTTGTTAGTTATTAATAGTGTTTTATTTCTCTATAAACATACACAGAGTGACACAAACTTTTAAAATGAAAAATCAATATATTTTAACGTGGATGCTGTGATATACACATACTACATACGTAGCAATATAACAGAAGTAATTTCAGAAATATGTTAGTCAAAATAACGCCAAAGGCTAGAAAATAATTTTAGAGGTTTAAAGGCTTTAAATAAACAAAACCCAACTTTTTTTTTCTATTTCTAAATTCTAGCTCTCAATCTACGTTTTGAATTAAATTTCTGTTTTCAGAAAATTTGGTTTTAGAGCAAAAGCTTTCTATAAGAGCCCCTGTAAATTCTTATATTAGTAAGTAATGTCAAGGTCATTTCATTGAATGATTAATTTCATATCTTTGTTTCATATTTAATTCAATTATGGTATGCTGATGTAATATTAAAGTATATTTCAGTCTGGGATCTGTGGGACCTCATGGTCTTTGGCTACTGAGTCTGCAAATGTAATCAAGAAAAGCAAGCGTATTTTTCAATAGAGATTTGCTTCTATAGTACTGTAGCTCACTTTGGAGAGTTTGTAGCAGGCTATAAAGCAAAGGAAGTGGAAAATGATGTTAGTGGTTTCTTTCTATACCTTGAAGGTATAGAAAACTTACAACAATGATATGAACTACTAATAAGCTAAAAGAAAAACAGATCTTTTCTGCTGCTCAGTCCTATTTCAAAGCAAGAACAGAGAAAGTGCAGACAGGCTATGGTAGGCTTCTATCAAATTTCTAAAGCTTGTGGCAGGATCTTTTTAACTTTTCTCATCTGTGAGGTTTCAGGGCTTCTCAGGGGTCATTATTACAGGTGAGGAGAAAATGGAGTAGTCTATCTGCCATGGATACTGTGCAAACAGATTGTAAAAAGATAAACACACCAAACTGTGCACCATTTGGGAAGCAGGTATCCCTGGAGCTTTCTCTTCTCCAGGCTGAACAACCCCCCAGCTCCCTCAGCCTGTCCTCATAGGAGAGGTGCTCCATCCCTCTGATAATCCTCGTGGCCCTCTGCTGGACCCATTGCAACAGGTCCATGTCCTTCCTGTGTTGAGGACTCCAGGTGGGGTCTCACCAGAGCAGAGTAGAGGGGCAGTATCACCTCCCATGACCTGCTGGCCACACTTCTCTTGATGCAGCCCAGGATGTGGTTGACTTTCTGAGCTGCGAGCACGCACAGCTGGCTCATGTTGAACTTCTCATCTACCAACACCCTCAAGTCCTTCTCCTCATGGCTGCTCTCCAGCCATTCTCTGCCCAACCTGTATTTGTGCCTGGAATTACCACGTCCCAGGTGCCAGACCCTGCACTTGGCTTGGTTAAACTTCATGCAATTTTCACGAGCCACCTCTCCAGCCTGTCCAGGTCCTCTGGATGGCATCTCTTCCCTCTAGTGTATCAACTGCAGCGCAGAGTTTGGTGTCTCCAGCAAACTTGTTTGTCAAATAATGAAAAGTTGCCTATGAATATGTTATTTACCATCAAGATGTCTGATTCTCTCCTAATTAGTGAAAGGCCTCATGTAGGGAATAGGCTGAAACCAGCAAACTGAAGGGAATACCAGCAGCCTGATTCAGGACCACATAACGAAGAAGTTCAGTAAGATAAGGACAGCAAAATGGAAACCATTTGTAGAGTCAGAATTACTTTCTTGAGCTGGGGATATTACAGTTAGTAATGAAAAATCTACAAATCTGACTGGAGTTTAGAAAGGTGAATGTGGAACCACTTTTTATATTGCTTAGAGTAGAATGGGACCTCAAGGCAATATTGATTTAGACTGCATCTTTACATTTTAGCAATGCTATATGCAGAAAATGCAGAGAGGAAAGAGTAAAATATGGGAAGAGCTTTACTGCTCAGAGTAGAACTGCTCATTCCAAGGAGCACAGAAGCAACTGTTTATCCTGTTCTGCATGTTAATAGGCCAAAAAGGGGGAGAGAAGCAGCTGAAGCCATGCTATCTTGACACTAGGACAGATGAAATAACCTTTGAGTTTTCTTCCTGCGTTCCCACTGTGTTCTGCTGGCTTCGTCATGGAGATTAGATGAGGAGGTGAAGCTCCCACTTAGTGCCAAGAACAGGGTCAATATTGCTTCCTTTCCTCTGAATAAAAAAGAATGAAAAAATAAAAGTGGTCTGAATTAATAAATTTTTCTCACCTCTTTTAGATTACTGTAGATAACATGCTTTCTTTAATAAACTAATGCCATAATCAAATATGAAATTACTCATTAGATCTTGGTGTTTCAGTTTCTGATTTACCCAAATTATATATAATTTTTCTTTGATGATTGTGGATACATCTAATCTAATTGAATTATGAGAATATAATTTGCATCAAGATCGGATTCATTGGCATTATATTCTGGTCGATATTTTATATCTTTGTCTTTTTCGCTTCTTTTCTCTTCCCATTTCTGTTTGCAGGTTTTGACCTAGTGAAGTGTGAAGATCCTGGCATACCAAATTATGGCTATAAAATCCGAGATGAAGGACATTTTATAGACACTGTCATTTTATACAGCTGTAATCCTGGCTACACAATGCATGGTAGTAATATTATGACCTGCTTAAGTGGAGATCGGAGAGTTTGGGACAGACCTTTGCCTACTTGCATAGGTAATATGGATTGTGACGACGAAAGATTTTGGCTTGGTTTTGCAAGAAAAATATCTTAATATTCTGTCTTTCTATACTTTATGTCCTGGTTTATGATAATGGTGTAAAAATACTTAAAATTTCAAGTAATGATTTACTGTGGATATCCAAGTAAACCTTCTCTGAAACAGATGACTGGCTAGTAATGGCTAGAAAACTGCTGGGTAACGCTTCTTTCTATACAGCAGCCTTTGATGAAAGACCACTGCTTTGGTTCTTCAGAAGCTAAGGAAACCCCATCATAAAACAAATTAATTTTTTTTTTTTTACCTTATCTGTTTTCATCAGAAGTTATTCCAGCATCTCATTACTGTGAAGCTGATTTCTAATTTTCACCCCACATTGGTGGATTGTTCTATCTGCATGCTCTTGAGTCAGTGTTTCTGTGCTAGGGTACCCCATCTGTCAGAGCCTGGAGGTAGACCTTTTCTTTAAGTATCACATGTCTTCAAGTCTCTAAAACTGCATTTCATTACAACCAACATATATGTTAAATAGAGAAGTGCTAGGTGAGATGCATAATATAACTACTAATACAATGAACACCATCACAGCCTTGCTAGGAGTTTCTCTCTTCTAGTTTTCTTTCTAGTCCAACAATTACCAGTGAATTCCCAAGTTTAAGTTTCACATGGAGTTCCCATGAGTCATTGTGAAAGTCTTTCTGTGTGTCTTCTGATGCTTAGTTTTTGCCTCTGCTGCCTGCTGCAAGCAGACCATCAACTGCTTTCAGTGACCTGTAGGATCCTTACTTGTTTCCTCTCTCCCATATTGGGTGCTACCTTCTCCATTCCAGGAGTTGCTTCCTGCTGAATACATTCACAGACCCGCCATCTGCAAAGACCTGCAGTCTCTCCCTTCCTTTCAAAAGTTCAGCTTACCCAGAGGGTAAGTGCTAGAAAAACATCAGTGAACAGCATTTCTGCTGTCTTAGAAATGTTATTTTTCCCACTTGATTATAGATTTATATCTGTAAGTTTTCTCTTATATATCTATATATATGACAGGTCAAAACAACTGTTTCAAGTTTTGATTTAGAGGCTTTTATAGGCTTTTTATACATTCAAGTCCTCAAGCTCTTCAGTTTAATTGGCTAGCTTCCTTATCCTCTAACTTTGGCCTTTTGCAGAGAAAACCTATAATTAGTCCTACCTTTGCCTATCTCCCCATTTAATTCAAATTAAGTCATTACTCTCAGGTCATTTTCTGTGGTATTTTTTTGTGCCTGTGTGCACCAGCAAGGATGTATTAGAATCAATTTTAAAATGCATGCTGGTTCCGAGTTGGTTCCGTCTACCTGTATTTTTAGTATGAGGATTTGTCCTCTAGTCAATACATGGGAACTTAAAATCTCATCAATATGGTGTTTTAAAAACAAAAATAAATCATGTGTATTCCAATCTGACCTAGGCGGAAGATAGGTAACCAAGGATCAAGTGAATCTAAAGAAAATTCCCATCTTTGGTACTGTAGAACATCTTTAATAACCCCTTTCCAAAATATTTTTTGCCAGTATGCATTTTTTTTCACTCTGACTTTATTGAGTTTACTGCATCACTACTGATGCTCTCCCCACTCCCATATCTCTACTTGTATTTCCAGTTATCTAAATAACAGTATACTTTTAAGCTTCTATGTTCCACTTATGATTGCTACTATATCTTTGGGGTTTTTTCATTATATTTTGATTTTGAACCTTGCATTGCTAGATTTGGTTTCTGTATTTAGTTACTAAGCTTTTGGAATCACTTGTACCAAAATCTTTTGAGGATCTCACTTCATCTCAAAGTGGAATTACATCCTAATATCAATAGTCAATTTTTTTTAGGATCCCGAGACAGACTTTGTTCTTGCTTTCTGTCTCTTCAAGCAGAAAGCCATCTTTCTGTGTGCCTTTATCTCTTTACATATCTTTTTATTTGCTGTCCTTGTTCCTATCTTTAAGATCAAACTCTCCCTGTTGTTTTGTATAATCTCCCCGTTGCTGTTTCTCAACTTAAAACTCTTTATTAGCTCCCCAGGAAGACAAATGTTCACCATTCTCTATGAAAATCTTCTAAAGATGAATCTTTCTAAACAACCTTTCAAGAACAGGCTGTTACCCTTATTAAATTGTTATGTTTTTTCTACTCTTAGGTGCACAGGAAAACTTGTCATGAAGATCCCTGAGAACTCAGTTAAGAATCTGCAGATCGTTTCATGGGCTTTTTACCCCTCTCTGGAATTATTTATATAATCCTTTATTTCTTCAGTTTTATCTTATGCTATCATGGTTTTATCTTTTCCTACTCTGATTTGACTGGCTTCCTTTTCCTCCTGTTTCTTAAGTTGTTATGAAATTCCAAACATCATTTTCTTTCTTAGATAGATTTTCTTAGCATCCTTCTGTTTGTGCAGACCTATTCTTTTTTGCTTATTTTGTTTTAAATCAGCATTTGACATTTGTTGTTGTCTTTAGTGACATTTACATTCAGCATTGTCTTTGCAATCATTTTAATCTCATTTACAAAAAAAAGCAGGCCTGTAGATGGACATATTCCACATATTCTACACCTAGTCATCTTCAGTGATAAACTACTATACTCGTCTTAGCATTCATTTTAATTTTCTCTATGTTCTGAGCCTTAATGAAGAAACCAATCAACTTTAATCCTGCAATAACCTGTATAGAAGATTACAAAATTTATTTGAATATGTCACTTCTGTTAGTTATAGTATAGCTATTTATTTTATATAGTATATTCTTTGAGATGGTGATTTTATGGTGTGCTCATTTCTGCATGTTAAAAAACAAACTTTTTTGTATTTCTTGTTACAATCACTTTTGAAAATTTATTTTTGATCTGCACCTAAAATGAATATTATTCTTTTTAAATATATGAACTGTATAATGCATCATCCCAAATTTTATCATGCATTCTGCTTCTCAGTGGTCTTCTCAGAATCTGAAAGAAAATCTGACAGTTAATTGGAGTTTAAATAATTTTTGTTTCCCTGAATTATCTTGAGTTTTTTTGTACTGTAGCAGTCATTTCTTTATCTCTAGTTATCTATCATGGAAATTATTGCATTCTGAACTTGTATCGTGAAAATTAACTGAAATCTTAGGCAGAGTTTATGCTTTAAGTAATTATGTACTAGAGCAGCTTTCTGCTGTGATTCTCTAAATAATATGTAGTGTTTTGAGACCAGCAGGATAAGTAAGTAAATGTCACCTTGTTTTCACTACAGTTATTTTCTTTCCTGGTAACAATTTGACTGTCAGCATTGATTTGGTGGCATGTATAAGACTTTTCAGTTGTTAGGAGTATTCCTGATAGATTGTTTGGTCCAACTGCCATGGTTCTTTCATCGCCTGTGCCTTACACTGTGCTTGCTCTGCAGCTGTGCTTAAAGAGTTCCCCACAGTAGCCTTTTTTTAATATGTAAGGCATAATTTCTACTTGTAAGGCAACCCTGTAAATGAGGTAGGAATTCAGGTAGGTCACTTAACTGAAGAGTTACTGATCCTTTTTGGTTTAGTGGCACCCGACTGTTATGTTGTTCCAGTTTCATCAGGGTGAGTCTTTATACTGGCCAGAAAACAGCACGGTGCCCTAAACATGCAACATAAGCATCATATGATTCCAGATGCCTAACACTGCAGTTGGTCTCTCCACAAACTTAAGAAAGCATTGATAAGAAAAAGATTTGAAACCAAACACTGCACACTTTCAAATCATAGCTTTCTGATTTGCTCCCTTACGTTGTGGACATCTGACATTTAAATTTTTAAATACTAAAGGAAGTTACTAGGCAATACCTACCTGCTTTTTGAGGTAATTAAACTTGAAGTTATATAGAAGTAACTTGAAAGCATTGAACTAAAGACATTTTGAAATTACAACAACCGAGCAACAATACAACAACAGATTTTAATTACAACCCCCAATGCTTTAAAATCTGAATTTGAGCATTCAGTGTTAGTTTGAAAAGCCAAACATGTTAAATGGGATATTTCTGAAATATTCTTGGTTTCTTGCTGATGCTAAAATTGTGCTTTTGTACTCTTCCTTCATATTCAACTACTCTTGTTGGTAAAATAATGTAATACAGAAGAATGGTTTATTGCTTTTAACAAGGTAGGAATTTGATCGTTATATGTGTATTTTAAACTAATGTTCATGTCCTGGTTTGTATGTATATGTACTGGTTCAGAGTCATTAGGTCATTCTTTTACCTTTTCAGAAGATGGAGAAATGTGCAATGGACAGAAAATGGAAGTGCAAAATATTATGGTCTTGTTAAAAATAAATGTAATCCTTACTTATTTTGTAGCTGAGTGCGGTGGTCGAATTCATGCTGCTACATCAGGGCGCATTTTGTCCCCTGGCTACCCAGCACCATATGACAACAATCTTCATTGCACTTGGATTATTGAAGCAGATCCAGGAAAAACAATAAGGTACATGCTTAATTTCAGTATTTATTGTTGACTTCAGTATTTTATAAATTATAGTCTGTGTCTTACATTCTCACACTCTTGCCTGTAATTTTTTGTTTATTAACTCCTTCTTACATTAATAAAGTTGATGCTTGTCACTCTGACATTTATGAGTGCCATTCCCCTAGGGAACCTGGGTACCTAAATTGTGTAGGGGACACCTAAGCATCTAATTCAGAACTATGAATCCCATTAGATAATATGGGCTATAAATCCTCAGTGTGCTGAAGCGGTGCATTGCTATGATTTTTTGTAGCTATAAACAAGCTAAACTGCCAAGCTCTCAACTGTGGTTTCAAAGTTCTTCCCCTGAGAATCCATTCTTTTATATGTTACTGTCACATTCAATGTAATAATTTGTTGTTTTAATTCAAATATAATTATTCAACACTATTTCTTAAATACATCAAGGAGCTGTAAATTCCTGACTCTCTACCAGCAGTGCTTACACATCAGACATCTTGGACCTCGTTGGGTACCTATTAGGAACTGTCTTTTTGTCATGAATGCTTTGATCTGATGAGGATTTGACAATTAACAGCAGCAGCAGAGAAGATTAGTGCTATAAAGTTTTATATACTGAAGGGTTTTCATTTTCCATTTCTAGTCTCTTCCATCATATCATTATTAACATTTATAATATTTTGAATTACGTAAGCCTCTGACTTTCCCCCCCATAATAAGTTGACTAAGAAGACCAACAACATCTCAGAAGACATTGAGAATAATCAAATCTGATAAAAATGATGAGATTTTAATGAGAAGTGCATACAGGACGGAGGAAATCCTTAATAGATAAGGACTGGACGACATAGTGTAGGAAGCATAACAAAGAAAGGAATATATAAGAAGAAAACAGAAAATAAGGGAAACACAGGTAATGACTAATACATGAAATAAAGGTACCTGACAAGAACTGAATGATGGAATCTAGAGCGTTTGTTTCTATAAGGATTTATGGAAAGATAGTGGAAGAATTCAAGAACTCAGGCAGAAGGAAACTAGTAATACATGAAAAAAAATGTAAAACCATATTTCCGCATCAGTTGGGATGTAACTGCAGTTCGGCTGCCGGTGTTGGGTTGGATGTTCAAAGAAAGGGTCCCTGCCACACATCATGCAACAGATGCTACATGGAGTAAGTGGATTGCACTGATCACGCAGCGAACTCAAA
>BJBW01003260.1:6548-17033 GCA_004320125.1 Scolopax mira
GAGGGCTACAGAGATGATGAGGGGCCTGGAGCATCTCCCTTATGAGGGCAGGCTGAGGGACTTGGGTCTTTTTAGACTGGAAAAGACTTCTAAATACTTAAATAGACTTAATAGACTTATAAATACTTAAAGGGAGGGTGTCAGGAGGACAGAGCTGGTCTTTTCTCAGTGGTACCCAGTGACAGGACAAGAGGAAATGGGCACAAACTTGAGTATAAGGAGTTCCACCTAAACGTGAGGAAGAATTTCTTTCCTGTGAGAATGGTAGAGCACGGGAAGAGGCTGCCCAGAGAGGTGGTGGAGTCTTCTCTGGAGACATTCAAACCCCACCTAGACAAGTTCTTGTGGAACCTGCTCTGGGTGGGGTGGTGGAGGGGAAGAGAGAATGATCTCCAGAGGTCCCTTCCAACCCCATGAGTCTATGATTCTGTGATTCCATTGTTTCTTTTGCTCCTTCTACCTGTAAAAAATACTCTCTAACATTACAACAATACCAGTTATGAAAACCTGTGCTTAAGAAGTAAAGGATGCCATCTTTTGAAATGTTCATTCTTGGTTTAACTGTATTATTTCCAGTAAGATCATCTGAACATTGTCTTCAGTAACAGCCAGTACACGAGCACCAAGTGCTGCTTCTTCAACCCTGACCAGGCAAGGACAACAGCGGCGCAGCTGAGCAAACATCAGGGTGTGCACACACCCTACTCTAACAATAGACCCAAAATCCTACAGAATAAGAACTCAGAAAGGTCTATGGCACTGCAAATGAGCTCAACAGTTACATAGTCAACAGTTAACAACCACAAGAGCATCATTTCCATCAAAACCAAAGTTCAAATCCCAGTGCAAGAGCTCTCTAATCTTGCAAGTATAGGATTAAATCTTTGCAAGTATATAATTGAAACTTACAGTAAAACATACCTTAAATTAAACATAACAGCTTTAGGGAAGGTTGCAGCTCCTCCATCAGCTTTCTCCAGATGGATTTTTTTTTTTTTTGGTAGGTTTAGAACCCAAACTTAGAAACCTCCAACCACAAAGCAATGACACACTACAGAACACAGACACACACACCGATAGGTAGCCTGGGGTTGTGGTGTTGGTTTTGTTATTTTTATGTTCTACAGACAATCTTTATAAAAGATTAGTTTCATCATATGAATACTATGCTACAGGCATATTTCTACCACATGAATAAATACATGTAATATATATTAAAAAAACCCCAAAACGGAACATAAATCTTGCCTTTGAAAACTTACCAATGACCAACATATTTAAGGCTCATGAAGGAATTTCAAATTTGTAATAATCTCTACATTTGAAAAATGCATTAGTAAAGTTTACAGATTTTTAAAAACAGTTTGACAACCTCTCTTAAATGTTTAATAGCTTTCCTCCTCCATAAACATACGCTAGCTTTTCTTTCACCCTTCTCCTTTCACACTTCTTGGATTTCTATTGTTGTCTTTACAAAAGGAACAAAAGTATCAAAAAGACACAAACACTATTCAGTTCAGCTCCTTTCAAACTTAACAAAATTCTATTAAGTACTCAGGGTAGATTTGGTTAGCATCAAAGATAACAAAGATCTTTGGGTTCCAGGTGTTATCCACGCAGCTGTCATATAAGTTCACGAAACTTCCATCTTTTGAAGGAGGCCTCATATATTTTGAGTCACCGTTGATATAGTCACCAGTTAATACACGAGCAAGAAACATGACTTTGTCTGGTCTGTGCAGATGAGCCTGCAGATTCACACCATGAATTTGAAAAGTGTCTCCATGCTTCATGTCATCTTTGCAGAAACGGCTGGAATACGATGCATCTCTGGCAAAATAGGTCCCTTTCAAATACAAAAAAAAAAAAAAAGAAAATATCTGATGACATTCTTATCATCACAGCTTAACTATTAGAGCATGAATATAGGTATCAGGATGATGAAATATGTCTGTTCTGTTATGTTCACTAGGAATCCAATCTTTTTTTTCCCCTCTAAATCGTTAGATTATATCAACATATATAATATATAGATTATATCAATATATATAATCAAATATTTTTAGTGGGAACATTTTAGTAGGGAGATTGTTTTGTGATAAACACTGCTTTGCTGGGCAGCCCTGGTGCCATCAGCCAGTTGTGACAGTTACATTACTGCATCCTAACTTTCTTAATTACACTTGATGTATAAGCAGAGCTATATTAAAGAGCTTAGATAAACACAAGGATCACATCACAAAGAACATACTATAGGGAACCCTTAACAACCTCAAACTGTTAAAGATTACCAAACTGTTGTATGTGACAAAAACACTTACCTTTTCCATATACAGCAGCGTGCATCCCATTTATTCTCCAGTCAAAGTTATGAATACATATTGCTTCTACAAATTCATTACTCGTACCATGAAATAACATCTGTTCATTAATAGTTGGGACACCTCTCTTCTTCTTCAGTTGAGCTTTCTTCCTACAGAGAACACACAACAGAGCATTGCAAACATCTGTGTAATCAAATTAAGTTACTATGAAAACACTGCAGAGGTGACAGACCCAAAACTCCACACATTCCACTCTCACAAGAGTCTAGATGATTCTAGTTTTTAAACAGATCAGAATTCTTAAGGTAGGTGTTTAGAAATCACACACTTCTGGATGCTGTGGACTATTGTCAGACATAACCAAAGATTAGGAAAAAAGGTCTTTTATATCAATTTTATCAACGTTGTTCATTTGACATTAGTTTCAGCATGGTCATTTTCTGCAGACACAATTTTAAAAGAAAGGCATTTTTCTCCTGTTTTGTTCCCTCCACCTACTTAAATAGCAAGGTGGGAGGGATAATAAAGTTAGTGGATTATAAAGTATATTACCCAAGTAAATGAGTAAAAAAAAAAATTATCTATATTCTTAGGTAAAATTACTTCAATATGATCAACTCATAATGGCTGTCTCAAATTATGACTCATATACTTTCTAAAACAGCCAAGTCATGCATTGACAAGGTTACATCAGCCTGAAAAACCCCCTTTCTGACAGCTGGGTTTTCATAGGATCCACAAAGAAGTGGACTCTGGAGCAGCCTAAACCACCAAACTGGTCACAGTTATGATCCCTTGACTGTCCAGACAAAAAAAAAAAGTTGGAATGCATCATATCTTTGTTCCTCTTTATGTATCTGAATTTTCTTCCTATAAAAGCCACAGTCCATGGGTCACTGTGCTACATGGTTAGGTTTATCAGACACATATCAAATTAAGGTTATCAAATTAAGCAATCTGCTTATAACTGAGTGCACACTTGAATTGGGAAAGCGTTCTCAGGGCCTACAGTTTAGATCTAGTCTGAGGACATCCAATTAACCAGGACTAGGGAAACAGAGGCAGCAAATATTCTTCATCATATTAGTGGCATTACATTGCAATTATGCATTAATTACTTATAAGTACATTCCATAGGAGTGAAAATCTTGCAGTACTTAGCTTAAAGATATTTATTGTTGAGCTCTTTTTTTCTTCTATTTAGTGAAGACTAAAATAACTACGTCTCGGCAACTTAGGGTTTTTTGTGTCTTTCACCCTCACACAACTGCTTTCCAAATCAGAACATCATCAAACCAAGAGCCAAGATTCCCTGCATCTTGCCAAAACTACCTGTGTGAAGCAACACCTTTGAGCTCAGGGCTAGCAATGCTGAACATCCAAAATTTTTCAATCAGCAGCCCTCTGTTGTTGGCTGCTGAGCTGTGACAACGTATAAAAATGGCCTGGAATAACTTCTCTTCAAACAGGGGAACAGAACAGGTTTATAGAAAAGGTGAATAATCAATTGCCCAAAAATGTTCTGTAACAGTCAGAAAACCAGTCGATTTCAGAAAACCACTTCAAAATCATCATTAATGTGGGAACTATGATACAAGGCAAACATGTTTCAACCATTACAGTGCTGCAAATAATCATTCAAGTAATGTTCCAATTTAATCTCTGAAACAAAACACTTGCTCAAAACCACCAAAGCTTAAGTAGCAATTGTTCCTCATCAGTAGTGGGATATACTAAGCACACTGGGAAGCTGGTTCTGCAGAATGCAGAAATGCCACAGCAGGACTTCTGTTGCTTTGGAACAGAATCGAGGAGTCTGAGTATTCTAAAACACATTCATTGTCTTAGCCCATTCCACCAGCAGTGACGAGCTCATCCAAGAAAACAAAATTAAGCTCATGGACCACTCTGAAGGCTCTCATACAGCTAGTTCACTCAAAAAAGGAGAAAGCTAAAGCAAAGCTAAACACCCAGAGACAGGCACTTTGGACGTTGCCAAGCACGTGAGCTGTTTCTAAAGATGGTCAGCAATCTCACTGACCAAGCACTCTTTTCTAACTGCTGTAGCTCTCTACAGCTCCAAGCTGAAATGTACGAACCAAAATAAACTAGACTAAGATTCACCTTCTGTTACTTTCACTTTTTACCTTCTGCTTTGTACTCCTGGGCAAAAATTTCTTCAGCAGTGTGTGTCAGCCCATCTACTCCAAGGTTGTTTTTTACCCTCAGCAGAAAAGCAGCTAAGCCTCAGTTGCATACACTTATTCTAGCCATTTTCATTGTTACTTGTATTTTTTTGATACAGGAAAAATAAGTTTTAAAACTGCAATTACTTTTCTCCATATACTTTTATACTGTACAGATACTTTAAAAAAAAACCAAAGTACCTTGTAGTCAGTGATATGGCAATACTGTAATACTCCTGGTGTATGAAATTCTAATGCCCATTCTCAGTTTCACACCATGAGAATATTCTAGCACAGTGTTCATAGATTGAGTTCTTCAACCATGAATTACACTGGCTGACCAGTGAGGGAAACTAATACACTCTCCAAATGACATCTCTCCCTAAAGGAAGGGACAGAGGTCTTCCCCTGCATCTACACTGGAGACCAGAGTTACTCTGAAGTCTCCTTGCTATTCCTATTCTCAAAAATTGGTATTAAGATGGCATAAATACACCTCTACAGAAACTTTCTCCTTCTTTCAGGCCAGCACATTATGAAGAGGGAAAAGCAGAGAACTTAGGAAAAGCTTTTCTAGCACATTAAACTTAAAGAAATTACATTAATATGTCCTAATTGGGCACTTAATTCTGTCCTAGGTTTCATAAAGTTAAAAAATTAAACAAGCCACAGATATGAATTTGATTTGTTCCCTAAAAATTAAAATAATACAAAGCTGTCAAGGAATTATTTTACAAAAAGCTTATTTGTGTTTCCTTGCTTCACTGTAGGTCTCATGGGTATCTACCACATGGCCATCAGAACATCTTTAATGCATCAGTCTTACCTGTGCTACATCTACATCTAATGCATTTCTACAAGTATTACATTTCTGCACCTGTAGAAGCTAAAGTCTTGAAAATGGAATTTTACATACAGAGGAATGACCAATAAGAACATTAAGATAAAAAGTAACACATTTTCATTAAGGATAAAAGAAATTAAACATATTTCTGCTGCATGCCTTCAAGATTTGCTCTGTTAACAAACCTAAGACTGTTGGTTTTAGAAATAATCTCACCTGCAAAAAAACTCCCACAAGTCTAGATTTTGTATTCTCTTAATTCTTTTAATTCGGTGGCTATCCATTGTTTTTCCAAAGAGACTAGAAACTTCATTATATTCATTTGTTTTCTTTTGCAATGGAATAAGCTGGAAGAAAAGAGGTTAGTACGATTTCAATTCAATGCAATATTTCATTTTCATGTGTTTTTTGACCAACTTGCACATTGACTCTTACCTGATAGGGCTCCTCAGTATTTACGTTCTCCCAGTGTGAAGGCATAGGGATAGCCTCATTTTCACAGATGAAACTTCAAACAAACAAACAAAAAGAAGGTAAAACACATCACATCAAAGACGTGTGGCATTTTCTTCCTGTCAAACTCCTGCTCTGAACAATAGAGTATGCAAAAACCCACAACTCATACAAAACTACTTAAGGTTTTAATTCAAGCAAAAGCTGTTGTCAGCAGGTAAGGTCAAAAGCAAGAGGTGTTATTTTGTATTCAAATTCTAACTTAGCTTATTATAAATAAACTACAGTAACGAACAGTTCTAATACATCATCTCCCAAAAAAACAGACAGGGAGATAAATCAGAAGAGATGGTCAGAAAGGTCCACAGCACAAGGAGAGCAACAATAATGTAAAAATGTGAGAACATAGATATAGCCTGAGCATTCCAAACTATCAGGAGGAATTACAACTAGCCTAAATGTCTGGAGACTAAGCCCTCATTTGAAGTATTTAAAAGCATCACGTTAGAAATACGCACTTGAAAATCATAGCTGAATTTGTTTTTTAAAAAAAACAAACCTCCAAAAAATGTTTTAAGGACATATAACACACATAGCAACTTTCAAGCCTAAAAACCGTGACTAACAGAAGCAATCTCCTGGAAGTAAAGAATGGTGTCATCACATGGAGAGACAGTACTAAATGCAGTTATTCAAGAAACAAACAAAAAGAAAACCAAAAAGGAATTGCCATGTTATTGCATGCACTCTTCCTTTCACTTCCTTACCTGAAAGCACTGATAGAAAAGGGAGCTCGCTTTATTGGACGTTGCTTAAGGGTAGTTAGGTTGGTTTGTTTCATGGCTGAGCATAAAACAAGAGTTAGGATGAAAGTTTCTGGAATTCATTTACAGTATATGAAACATTTAAGTGTCATTTTTTTTAAAAAAAAAAACACAAAGTTGACTGACAAGCACTTCCATTTCAGCAATTAACAAATCAGCATTTCCAAAGCTCGGAGTCACGATCATTTCTGCCAGTTGGCAAAAGGCACAAATATTACACAAACAAAATGTTTATCATTAAAAAAAACCATCTAATATTCAACCCCACTAAATCACTGGCAAAACTTCCACTGCCTTTAATACAACCAGGATAACAAAGCATATTACTGCTGTCCTTGAAGCAAGTCATCGTGACAGTAGCACAAAAATAGTTGTTTAGTGTTTGCATTTAGTTATTGAGCATTTTATTCTGGACACAAACCAAAGATGTTTCTAAACAGACATTTCACTGCAAGTAAACATAAGAGTCCTTGAATTGTTACATATTACTTTAGTCCCAGTACACCACTGTTTTACTCATTCTCTACTTTTTGTAAAAATAAAATGAAAAACCAGTCCTAATTCTTTTGCCTATCTCCTTGTTATTCAGACAACAGAATTGGCTTCAACTTCCTGCTGAATCATAAAAATCACTCTGTTGCCAGTATTTTGCAGAAAGCTTCCTTCATATCAGTGTTTCTTACATAGACTCTGAAGGAAAGAGGTTTTCAAGCTTAAAAGCAGTTGCACATTAAAGAAAAAAGGTTCAAACTTCCAAGAGTTGAGGCAGGTGGCAGTAACATGATGGATTGCTACTAAACAAGACATGCTACTTATTAATAAACTATACTAGAAAATGCAATAGGGCAGATACTTCTAAAAACTCCCATGCACTTTCCAGTAAAGAAGACATTTACAATCACGAGTTTTTGCATTGTATGTGAGGACAATAATTTGCTAAATTAACAAATGAACTGGCACCTCCTGTTATTTAAATTTACTCTATGAGAAGATACATACCTGAAAAGTCTAGCATGTAGTTAAATTTCGCAGTAGTAAAAGAAACAGAACCACGTGGGTTTGTTCGAAAGCTCCTTTCGATATCTTCACTGCTAACAGAGCAATGGCTGTTTGAATCAGTCTTCAAAAGAAATGAAAAAAACACATTTAGACAAATTCAGCAAGAGGCAATTTGATGTACAAAATCCATCATAGGTAATAACTTCATATGTATTTACCTGAAACATGTGCCATTTACCACACTCAGCCAAATAAAACCAGCCCCACTGGGTATCAGAAGTATCCATATCTTCAACTGAACTTTCCATCTTTGGAAAAAAATCCTCTGGTGGTCTTTGAAGCATTTCCTGAAACATTCACAAAAGGTTTTGATACTATCTGCAAAAATGTATTATTTGAGAAATTTGCAACACTCAAAAAACCCCCACCCAAAACCCAAACCAACCCTGGCAGCTAGAGGGCAGATTTTTTTTTATCTTTTTCTCAAATTGAAAAATCCTCAATTTGCTACTTATCTGGTATTAATCTTTAACTTAAACTTTTTCAAAACTCTCTCAAATGTCTGTAAGCATGTCAGTAACGGCCAAGAGCTACATATTAAATCAAAGAAAGGTGATAAATTTCATAGTGATGGTGATATGAGCAAGGCCATTCATTCATCCATACAACAGGCTCCAAGTTAAATACCACTCAGGAATGAGGTGCTGGGGTTACATCTTGATGAAAGCATCTACTGGGTATTCACCAAAAGTACTTTTGGTGAGTACCTTGGAGAACAAATTAGACTGGGACTCAGAAGTTGATAGAAAAAAAAAATATTAAAAACTACAACAAAGAATCTAATTATTTAACTGCACAAGTCCACAGTGTTCCTCAACACTGCACAAAGGTTTGTTTCCCCCCAGTTCCCCCCAACTTAAAAAAATGATACAGTAAAATTACTGGTACTCTGTACCTGTAATTTTAGAGAAGATTCACACCAAAAGCCAGAGTGGCTTCCACACAAGCAATGACTACCATAGCTAGGGTTCTGCAGGATGGAAGAAAAAGGACTGAGGAAAGGATATAGCAGAGGTCTACAGAATCGTGACAAAACTGAATAGAGAATAATGAATCACATTGTCTTCTGACTTAAGAAGGAGAAATGTATCAAAGGTTGCACACGACAAAGGTCAAAACAAGTGAAAGAGAAACTTCTTCACAGAACAGATGGCAACCTATGGACTTCCTATTCATGGTATGCTGTGGGTGCTGTGAGTTTATGGAAATTCAAAAAGCATCTAGACAAATTCAAGACTACCAAGAGCTACATCAGAATACCTTCAGAAGAACAATCCCTGACAGATTTTCAGCTCCTTCTTTATTCATCCAGAAAATTGTGAAAACTCTGGAAGTACTTGACTCTACCTGCATAGACCTCCTAACACGTCCTCCCTCCCCTATCTCCCACAAGCAAAAATTCTAAGTAGACTGTGAGGAATCTTTCAGAGGAAGAAGGTTGCTCTAGTCCTAGAAAAGATCAGCAATTCATCACTGTAACTTCTTAATGAATCTTTCCAACAGTTCCCTCAACTTAATTTTTGCCTCCAGGAAGCAGAGTAACACTCTTCAGCACAAATCAGTCAAACAATAGCCAATAAATATATATCCTGGTTGCTTCAGTTGTTTCCTGGATACTTCAACCCAGAAAAAAGTAGAGACCAGAAGAATGCAAATACTGGAAATCAGAAGTAGGCACCAGCTGGGACAGTGCTACTGGGGCAGGAGTTGAGAGCAGGAGACCCTTCTTTAGCACTATCCTTCCTCCTTATTTTTCCCCCAAGGAAAAACAATCCCAGGAACCTCTTTGGGGTAATAGCTTGAGACTGATTCATGAAAAGCTCCAAAGGACTCCAAAAATTTAGCCGCTTAGCAGGGAAATTAAAAGTGGACATCCACAACTCCTCTGAACTGCAGAATCCGAAAGCAAACCTACTTTAGTACAAATGGAAGCCTACAAGTCTACACACACGGATAGCTGCCTCAAGGTCAAGCAGAATTACACTAAAGGTACATCAGATGCATGGAAAAATATTTTAAAAGAGGTAAGAAAACTGTTCTATATTTCAGAGGGCATCTTCCAACATCTGCTCTTCAACACAAAGTCACAGAGCCTACATTTGTTTGGTGTTAAAGCACAACTGGCCGTTATTGATGATAATATTTCACATTCAACTGGATTCTTCCTCTCAGATGGGTATTTGGTATTTGAAATGTTGCATTCAGTCAACATGTATTACTCTAGTCATAAAGTCTAGGCTAAGCAGGAGGATTCCAGGAGACTTAGAAGTACGGAGGAACGACCCAAAGTCACAGATGTGTAAAGTCATAAAAACAAGACAGCTGTTCTCAAAGGAGACACAAATCCAAAATGCTTGAAGGAAATTGCTCGAATTACTGATCACTGGTCAATACTGAATCACGACCACAGCATTTATAAGAAATATGCAGGCAGCTTTTTATCCTAAAGTGAGATCAAAAATTTCAGGGTTTTTTTCTGGATGCCAACTATCAAAGATGCAGCAACGAGAATTTTATTAACAATTTTTTTTTATTGTTGCTAATAGACAGTGTCTCAGCTCCCATTATTAATGCTGTCCCTACCATTCCAGGAGTTACCAGAACAGCTCAAATTAAACACAATTACTCTTGACAGCAAAAGCATCCCCCTAAAGAGAATCATAGAATCGTCTAGGTTGGAAGGGACCTTAAAGATCATCCAGTCCAACCATCAACCTAACTCTGACAAAAAAATAAGTAAGAAATAAAAAAAAACCCACTACACCATATTCCTGAGAACCATGTCAACCCATCTT
>BJBW01003262.1:1607-17646 GCA_004320125.1 Scolopax mira
GCAGCAGTCCCACAAGAGCTGAAGAGAGGGAAGGACTCCCCTCTACCTACTGCCTTTGTCCTTGCCAGTGCAGCCCAGTATGCAGTTGGCCACCTTTGTTACAAGGGCTCACTGTTGGCTCTTGGTTCCACTTTCTTTCTTGACCACCAGGATCCTGGGACATCTTCTGCAACACCAGCCCCGGGCCTGTAATAGTGCATGGGTCTGGACTTAGCACTGAGCTTTGTTGAACTTCATGAGGTTCATACAAGCCCATTTCTCAGCCTATCTGGGCTGCTCTGAATATGCTGTCCTCCGCGACGCATGTTGAACAGTATCCTGAATTTTATGTTCATGTGCAGACTCTGCCTTTATCCAGGCTGCTAATAAAGATGTTAAATGGTATTGGCTTCAGTATCCAACTCTGAGGAGCACTACTAGTAACTGGTTGCCAGCTGAACTTATACCATTTATAATAATCCTTTGAGCCAATCTTCCACCCACTTTGCTGTCTACTTGTCTATATCTCACCAATTATACTATAAGGATACAATTGCAGATGGCATCAAAGGCTTTGCTATAGTCAAGGCATAGAGTATATAGTGCTCTCCTCTTACTTGTAACAGCCCATCATCTCATTGTAGAAGGCAGTCGGGTCTCATCCTAAACTTGTGTTGGCTGTTCCTAATATCTTCTTGAAGCGCACGTGCCTAGAAATGTCTTCCAGGAGGATTTGTTCCATAACCTTTCCTGGGAATGGCATGAAGCTGACTGGCCTGTAGCATCCTGAAAGCTCTTTCCTGCCCTCTCTTGAGATGTGTGTGGTGCTTACCTCTTCCTGGACATCCATATCCTTCCCCAGTCACCGTGACTGATAGAGGGTGTCCTTTCAATGACGTTGATACTGGGGTGTATGGGCTTGTATGTGTCCAGTTGATTGTAGTTCTTGATTTGTGTACTCCCTGCCTGTGTCCAGTTTTACAGTGGGTGGTGCTCTGTTCCCAGAGACTCTGCTGGTAGGCTTTGCTCCAAGCCAGTAGAATGTGAGCAAGCTCTAATTCAAATACGTTAAATCATACAATATAATAAATCCCTGTGAGTGCACAGCACTGTCAGATCAGAACTGGCATTTCACCAGTTTAAATCACAGACAGAATGAGTATATATAAAAGAGAAGGGTCTGAGTAGAGATTCTACTCCTGGGGAGGAAGATAAAAATACAGAAGGCAAGTACAGTGCTTTTTCACACAAACATGGTGTACTCAAGTGCTTTCATGAGGTTGATTTAGTGTGGAGCTTTTTCTGAGTGTGTCCTTTTCCAAATAATAGTTTAGTAGTACAGTAATGGTCCAGAATGTGCTTTTGCAAAGCAAGTCTGAATAACAATGAAATGATCCTGTACTTCAGACAGGAGGATCATTTATCTAAACTATCGGGTGCAGGGTTAGTGTTCCAGTTGAAAAGAGATGATGATGAATAGAAAAAAAATTGTTCTTTTTATTTCATGTAATAGGTGGGGAAGTAATCATAGATGAGACATTTCTCTCATCCAATCTTAGTAAAAGGTTGGCAAACAATATAATGTAAAATACTAACACAGAGCATCATTCCTGAAAACATTCCTGAATGCTTTTCTTTTTAGAAGAGAGAAATCAAAAGCTTGTGTGGTAAGAGCTGCAAACCTTACAGCAATTTTGATATCTCTGGAGATAGCAATTTACTCTGAACATACAGTCAAAACACAAATGGTTATTCAAAACATTAGTGGTGAAGATTCTTTATTTTTTTTACTTTTTGGTAACAATACTGTTGCATTTAGAAGTTAATTGAAAAACATATTTAACGTTAGACCAATCATTAGTAGAAATTTGCACATGCCTAGTTGTTACATTAAATAAAGATATAAAAACATCTTTTTGTGTGTATATAATTCTTGGTTAAAAAAGGTGCTGGCTTCTGGTTCTAATTCTAAGATGCCAGTTTCTTTGAAGATCAGCAAGCTGATCCTTTTTAAAACTCCTGTTTTTTAAATTTTAAAAATAGTGGGTGTTCTTTGCACTTTCTGAAAAGGATCACTGGTAAGAAACAGATTAGAGATTAGAATTTTGTGTTATCTTTCCCTTATTGAAAGTTAACTATGTTATTATTTTTCGATGAAAGAAGGGTAGCTCTTTCACATTTACCCTAGAGTAAGGGCAAATCCGTAGGGATTACTGTGGAGTGCTGTGATGTGCTGGTGGATCACATCCCAGCTGCCCCTTTGATGCCTTGCTTGCCCGTCCACTCTCATTGCAATAGGGCTTCACGATGTCTTTGCCTCTGAGAAGTAAACCACTAAATAATTGCACGTTGATGTGTTCAAGCATAACTCCATGCCGTTATTCCTTGTGGCCGCTCTTAGGCTGCTAGGTAACATCATCATTATGGAGTTGGTTCTAGTGGTATCATTTGGTAATGTAGGCTGGTCCACTGCAGTTGGGTTTGAGACCTTTCACAGTGTCTCTGAACAGCAGATTTGAGGAACTGGTGCCTTTCAGATGTGTTCACTGCTCTGCTGCTGGTGTGGTTGGCTTGCCTTTACATTGTCCTGACCAGTAAGTAGTAGGATTGCATACCCCAATTATCCTGATACCTCCATATTCCATTTAAGAGTTAGAGATCTTATAGTCTGTGTGCATGTATTTTGCAGAATGTTTGAGCTGAACTTCCCTGTCTCTGGTACCTCGTTGGTGATTTTAGCCCTACACAAGGGTTAAATTTTCCAATATTTGGAAGATTTATGTGTTGCATCTAACAACAGAAAGGCTGAAGTTCTTCCTTGTTTGAACTGAGGACTGAGAAAATCCATGAGGAGGAGAAGAGAAACTCTTAAAGCTGAGGTTGAAAGTCTCTACAAATTTCTACATTCTGGTCTCTCTTGTGCAGAATTTTAGGGTGAGGTTCTTGGTGAGCAGTGAATGTTGCTGTCAAACTGTACCTTGGGAGAGGAACTTTGAGGTCAGGAGGCAGGTATTATTCCTAGGCTTCTTTTCAGTTTACTTGCAATGGCAGTGTGTGTGGTTTGATTTATTTTTTTATTATTATTATTATTTTAAAATATAAATTCTCCCTCAGCTTTACTTTGATTTCTATGAAGGGTGATTTCTACATGATCAACAAATACTTGGTAAGTTCCAAGGGAGCAGAAAGATGATGGGGCAAGTGCTTGAGCCCAGAGGGTCCTGTTGAATTTTACTGTGAGATTATTGATGCTTTGTTTAAAGAAAGATCAAAGTATCCAGAAAGGATTGATTTAAATATATGCTATCACTGAGAGTAAATTTCTGTTCTTCATCAATATTTCTCCTCACCAAACAGTAGTTGCTTCAGGAGAAACATGAAACAAACCAAATAATGGCAAGCATGCGTTTGAGACATTTTAATGCTGTTCATTTCACAGTTATTAAAGTAGCAGAACAGAAAATTTAATTGACTGAAGGTTTCAGTTTTGAGCTTTATAATATTACAGGGATTATGTGTATTTGCTTCGTTTTAAAATTAAAGAGAGAACTTGTTCATTAGGCTACTATTAGCTGTGGTGCTAAGAGAAACTCTGATAACATTGTTTTAAAAAGTGGTGTTGCTTTAAAAACAAGATGCCTTGTATTTTTATGAAAGGAAATTATTGTATTTATACCCATAAATGGACAGTATGATTCTGTCCATATCCTTGATTAGTGTTTTTATAAGATCCTTTTCTAACGGATCAGTGTTGTAGAGAGTGCTATAGTAATTTCAAATTGAGGTAAATTTATAGACTTAGTATCTGTTAAGATCTCTTCCAGCTTGTCAAGTTAAATTGATGCAATCCAAATACACTTTTATATTGATGTAAACAGGAGAGAAAGCTAAATAGTTACAGTATCATTTTTTTCTACTGGTTATTTGTGATCAGCTAAAGGAATTTTTTGTAAATGTTAATGTGTGGTCTTTTTTACATATATTTGTTTGTGGAGTATTGGTTTGGGGTTTTTTTGATAGGATGTGTGCACTGTAGTTGGTTTTTGATTGTAATAATTTTGAATTGTGATTCTAAATAAAAATAGAAACCAAAGCATAATGCAGATAATCATAGAACTTCCTATATCTCATGGAGAAAAACTATCTGTTATATTCAGAGCAGCAGTAAAAAGTTTAGTAGTTGTTGTTTTATTTTACCTTAGGTTTTAAAAGATATGTGCTATTTTATACAAAGCTAGCATGGAAACAACCAACTGGGAGATGTGGTGTTGGAAATAATTTTTTCTTTCTTCATGCAGAGTGCACAGTGTTTGTGAATGTCACGTGTATGAGCAGGCTTAATATTTCATTGATTCAGAGTTTGTCATTCCTGGCAAGAAAGAAATCAATTGCCAGTAGATGTGATGAGGTTCAGTTTGAAGATAATTGAAGTTGGACTATGTCAAATCCTTCATATTAATTAATAGGAACAATTTGTTGTGACAAGACCCCCCCTAATTAGCTGACGGTTTATAACCGAAGAAGAACGGGGATTGACTTGAAATTTAGACACTTCAACACGTTAAGTTAGCGTAATTAAAATAAATGAGAACTGCATTTGGCACTCCTTGTTTTAATTATACTGAAGATGCATTTGCGTGTCGCCTTGTGCTCATTTGAGCATCTTGTGTGTTGGTCTGGTTCAGGCACTGTGGATATTGTTGTGTCTCTATTTTTAAAGCAGAAACACCATGTTCAGCAAAGCTTAAATAATTCCTCCAAATTTCACGTATCTCTTTGGTGATGGTAATGCAGACTTTCTGTGTTTGTGTTGGGAAAGGGGGAGGAAAAGAAAGGAAGTCGAAAATTTCAGTTACGCATTTCTAATATAGCTATTTTGAGAAACATATCTATCTACTCTTAATTAAAATATTTGATTTTCAGTTTATACCGTCATCTTAACCTGACTTTCTAGGGAATCTTGTTGGAGTAGTGTTTTGATGGAGGGGGAATCGTGCTGCTTGGTAGAGCTTCATGTGCTGTCACTTTCATATTTCTGCTGCCACAGCTTGTCTGCCTCTCTGATCTGTTTTATAGAGTGATGACACATTTCTTTAAATAGTACTATCAGAGGAAAAATGGAAATGTTTTGTGTGGGAAGTACATAGAAATACAAAGCTGAAATAAAAGGGAAAATGTACTTTCAAGTTTGGCAGAACAGTATTTTCCAGCAGTTTGTGCCCTTTTGCTTGGGAAAACCTCTTGCATTTATTTTGGTGCACAGTGTATTGAACACGATTTCTTTAATTGTCTCCAGAAGTTTATAGCATATTAAGGGAATTAAAAAATAGAAAGGTGCCATTTGCAATGTATTTTTGCATTTATTTTTTTTTATACAAAACTTGGCAGAAATCATAATTTGGAAATGCAAAGCCTCGGTGTGATATTTTCAGCGTGGCTTGATGTCATTAGAGAGCATGACCGGGAGGTGTTTGTGGACAATTGAAGAGAGAAGTAGGTGGCCTACTCACAGCAGTAGGTGGCCTCCTCTGTGGGCTGCTCAGCTCTGCAGCACCTGGTTAGTGGCAGCCAGGCTTTGTCACCCACATCCTTCAGCCCACTCATCTGTGGCCCCGTGTCCCGCTGTGAGCGGGTGTGAGGGAGAGGAGAATGCTCTTGGTCTTATGTTGGTTGTCCAGGCTTAGGGGGAAAGGGGAGGAGCTGTTGGTGTGGATTGTACAGCACGTCGGGAAGAACGGATCGTGTTGTTAGGAAAGCTTCTTGGCGGTGCTGCCCTCGGATAATTTGGATAGAGAATTCAAGATACAAAATCCATGGGAAAATCGCTTTCAGTCTGGTACTCAATTTTTAGTAAAAGTTATCTTTCAAACAGAGAATTCCACTACCCAACTGGAAGTGCAGTGATAATATTCAAGTTTTGGGTACCACACCCAGTTTATTAACTGGATTCCATTGCTTAAGTGTCAGATATTAAGCGTTGATATAATTACTGACGCTATTGGTTTCTTCAGTATTTCAACCTGATGCGTATGACAGATTATGTGTTGTGGTAGTTGTTTCACGGTTTGAAGCTGTGCAAGACTGTTTACCAGTTTTTATGTTTACTGGAGATTTTTTCTCAGCAGTCATAGACTGAAAAATAATGCAGTAAAAATTGTGTTTTCTAAAAATTCTGAACCACAACGTATATCCCTTCCTGTGGAATTCTGAAAAGGAATTCCAGAAGCTACAGATTTTACTTCTGCATTAGCTCTGCTTACTGAAAAGAACATAAAAAATATTTTTGCTCTGAAATGATATGTTTTTATTTTTTATGGGTATGCTTACTTCTTTCCAGATATCGATGTATGAAATAACATCTAAACTATTTTTCCTTTTTCTTACAGGCTGCTGAATCAGGAATAATAAAAGTGAAAACAATAGCTGCACGGAACACTGATATTTTGGCAGGTAATTATTTGCAATGCAATGGGAAAAATAAACTTGGGTTACAGATCAAAATGTTAAGAAGATGTCTTGGATACATGTAAAGATACATGTCTTTTAGTGCGCACTATATCAGTGATGCTTTACTTTTTGGCACCTAGCAAAAAAATCTAGTAGCACAAGAATTTTGTAATGGTACTTCTGTTTTTTTTCTTGTTAGTCCCATACTGATACTGAGGAAGGTCTTAATTTTCACTTGTGGCTCTACAAGCCATCCACTTAGAAAAATAGGATTAAATGCTTAGGCTCCAAGTTATCAATGTTTTATTCAATGTCTGCGTTCACCACAGCTGTTGCTGAGTGCTCTGTGTGGAGTTCAGCAGTGGGATCCTCATCTGGGTGTTTAGTATGAAGTCTAGACTTTGGAGACTTATACCTGGCAGGCAAAATTCCATCTTAATCTGAGACAAGGTCATTCCATTTAAGATGTACCATTGCCTTGAGGGACAGGAGATACCTTGTGAGTTGCAGCTTTTTAAGTGCTTAAAACAGTATCTCTGACTTTCTTCAGCTTTATTAAATAGCATGTGAATTGATGGCTTCTTGCCAATTGCTGGTAAAGCCTTTGACCAGATTTGAATGTCCCTGTATTAATATTTGAGTGGCTATTCCAACTGCAGTCAAAATCCTTAAAATGCTAATTTATTGGAAAGGTTCAAATGAAAAAGATGCATAACTGTCTCTTGGTTTGAGGTATTTAATTCAGATATTGGCAAGGAGGCACTTTCTAGAATTATTTGAAGTAGCAGTCCCACTCCACCGTATTTCACTTTAATGCCTCTTTTTTATTTGTTTATTTTCTTTGTTTTTACTGCTGTCATGAATGCTGACATAAGTGGAAAACTATGCCAGGTAATGTCAGCTATGCATCAAAATACACCAATGAGCAAGAGAAATCTTTAGTTACCCATTTGGGAAGCTGTCAACGTTCTTTGGCATATTACTGTGTAAAGAACCTTATGTTTTAGAAAGCTAATTTGTAGTCCTACAAAATTCTTTGTTTTTTAATCTTAATTTCAAAGCAAAGAGATGTGAAAGATCATTGATTTTGGGCGTGGATACGCAGTCTTTACTCCTATCTTTTTGAGGGAAAGCTTTCTGGCAGTTGGTCTGGTTTTGTAGGTACTTTTCCTTTGGAAGGTTTAAGTTTTAATGTAGTCACTATTTATTTCATTCATCAAAAAAGTACATGGATTTGTTGTTAAAATGTTTGGTAGACCAGCAGGTCCTAGAAGTTTTTTTCATTAGTTAACTTTTGCTAATAGGGTAATAACTTTTTTCCCAGCAAGAAACTGCGTAATAGAGGGGAACTTTGCCTCCATATTATCTTAACATTCCACAGTTTAAACATAATGCCATTAAACAATCCCATATCTTAATGGACTCCTGTTTTTTCTGAGGTATCACTTGTAACCTAACCTTGTAGGTAAGGTAACATCAGGATCTCTGTTGTCTCCTACGTGCTATTTAAAAGTTTTTTGGAGGAAGGTAGTATGTATGCTTTGGTAATAATAAAGCTGCAAAAGACCACTGTAATTGTGAAATCTAGAGAAATATATACTTTTTGACTGCTAGATGATCTACAAATGGTCTAATAGATGATTAGATCTACTAGATTCTAGTAATCAAATAAATAATTTGATCAGGATATTATTTTTCTTTTTATTTTGATGTAATCTGCCATTTCACTCAAGTAGATGAGAACAGCTGTATCGGATTGTTTCGAGTAAGCTGACCTGATGTGCAATTCATATTTTTGTTTTAGAGATTGATTAAAAAAATTAGAGTAATAGCCTTGCTGATTAAATGAAGGAATAAGTTTTACTTTCTCAAATCTTCTTTTTTGATAGCAAAATGGAAGCAGACTTGGATATAAGAAAACATGTGTGTATTTTAAGACTGACACTAATGTAATGATTGACACCAAACCAGATCTATGAAACATTAATTTTTAAGTTTTATAAAGTAAAAATCCTTGCCTAGATCCTGTTGTGAGATTATTGCTTTTAATGGTTTCTAGGAAGAATATTGTAAAAGGTTCAAATTTTTCTCTGTCTTGTTATTTATTAACTCTCATGCCATATTTGTCATTCAGAACTTTATAATGAGTCTTATGTTAAGGGTGAAATTTTGCTTTCTTCTTGCTGGTTAGAATTTAGTGGCAATTCAGAAATTTATAAGCATTTGTGCCCATATTAAAGTGAGTTCTCTAGGCTCGATCAACCATGTGTTGTGGGTGTTGATAGGCTATAAAGGCCGCTTAAACATATAGCTCACATGTAGACACTGACAATTAGATGCCTAAATTACGTGTCTTAATCGGGAACAAATTCTGGTTTTGATGAAGTAGCCATTATTTTGTTTTTAATCCAAGAATCATGGGATGCTTCATAAGAGAATGGAATTGGTGGATATAGTTTTGCTATGTATTTTAAAGGCAGCTTTATTTACTTTGTAGTTCAATTAAAAAAAAAACCTGTTGAAATCAAAGCAGATTGTTAAACAGGCAGTGAACTCATGTATTGACTCACATCTACGCTCACACTTTAATTGCTTTTGATTAGGCATTTGGTGCAAGGTTAGCCTCTGTCAACTGGACATAGAGCCTGTACTGGCTCTGAAGAGGCTGACAAAAATATGGATTGAATATGTGTTAGTATCACCTTGTAAGAACAATTACCCCAAAGAAAGTTGGCATCTATAATTATACAACTCTATTATTTTCATAGAAACTTATTAGTCATGACAGTTACTGTATCAGTTTAAAAATATCACTAAAATATATTTTTTAGCTTTTATCTTGATATTTGTTTCATTATTTTTTTTCCAAATCAGTTGGAGTCATACTTAATGGCTCTTGAGATGCAAATTTCAAATTGCTTAACAGAAAAAATAAAATTGATCATGTTTGCATTTTTATATGATAATGTATCTTTTGTTGTAAGATCTGTGCTCTAAAAATGTATATAAAACTTTTTCATGAGCACATTTCTCTTTTTACACGTAAACTAAAAACCAGTGGATGACATCCAGTATAAGAATGCACAGTGAACTTTCAACTGTGAGGAATTTTTTATTATCTGAAATGGTGATGAGCATCTAAAAATGTAAAATTTTGTTGAATCATAGCCATACATACAAACAGAAAAGCACTCAGTGATTTGAGTCATAAAAAAAATAATTCATGAAACTTGTTTTTTTTCTCCTGACAAGGCTTCATTTTTAGGAATTGCCCTTTCTCACTAAAACACTGGTTAAAAAATTTGCAGCCAGGTGTATGTACCAGGGTACAAACAGCCCAGTCTCTTTCTTCTCCTGTTTTGTCAGTAGCATTTTGCTATCAGCCTGGAGAAAAGGATCTCTCTCTCTCTCTCTCTCTCTCTCTGTCTCTCTCCAGGGAGACCTTACAGCAGTCTTCCAGTACCTAAAGAGAGCCTTCAGAAAAGATGGAGAGGGACTATTTATTGTAGAGTGTAAATATATCCTATTGTATTTAGGATAAGGGGTAATGGTTTTGAACTGAAAGAGAGGAGGTTTAGATTAGATATTAAGAAGAAATTCTTTACAGTGAGGGTGGTGAGACACTGGAACAGGTTGCCCAGAGAAGTTGTGGATGCCCCATCCCTGTAGGTGTTAGGGGATTGGAACTCAATGATCTTCAAGGTCCCTTCCAATTCTAACCATTCTATGATTCCATGATTCTATTCCTATTCGTTTCATGTTCTTTGATATGTATCTTTGTGTTGCTTTGAAACTTGATGCTGAGATGAAGCAGAGCAGGAGAAGTCTACTAGTGTAAAACTGGTCATCACTGCAAGGCCAGAGAAAGCTCTGGGGTGGGCAGAACCTAACAGCCTTTTGCTAGCCTAATGGACTATAAGTGGACATTTTGGATTTGGAAAGTCACTTGTGTAAGGGTGCTTAAAGGTGCTTGGGATTTGAGCCTCTGCCAGGGTAATTGTGGAAGTGAGCTGTGGCAGCCCACTGTCTGGCTTCGCTTGCCTTTTTCCTGTGGTGCAAGAGTAAATCCCAAATTTCCAAGACTAGCAATTGTTTTTTGTTAATAAGTATGATTAACAAATTTTGCGTTGTATTGTTCAAAGTATTAAGCACTGACTGTTTCCATGTCTCTTTTTGAAAGCATTGAAAGAGAACAGCTCAGAGGTAGTTCAGCCTTTTCTAATGGGTTGTGGAACAAAGGAACCAAAGATCACTCAGCTGTGTCTAGCAGCCATACAAAGACTCATGTCCCATGAAGTTGTTTCAGAGGTAAGACCAATCTTTATATAAATACATAATTATTTCAGTGTGAGAAATACAGGCCTTGAAGGGAAGGTGTATGCTTGTTTTTAGGAAGATCTTTATATTGTAATGAACATAGTCTGGAAAATATTTTACTCACATCTGGTTTTTAAAAATCATAATTTAAAAGAAAACCTTTTTGATTGCTTAAAAAATAAGAAATGAGGAAACATTAGTAACTTCTAGAAAGAAATTAATGAAAATTCAAACTAGCTCATTTAATTTGCATTCTTAAACTGCAGGAATAGAGCATGTAATGATCCTTAAATTCTTAAAGTTATATCCACAGAATTTACTCTGCGTGATAACATTATGTAAAATGTTACAAAAAGATAATACTTTTAAAAATAAGATAAAATGGATGCACGTTTTCTGCAGCTGTAAATGTCATCATATATATCTAGTGTGTGAAAAAGCTGATGAAAATAGCACCATTAAAATATATGTTCAGTTGTGCTTGCATGATGTTAAATTACACTGTTCTTTTTCTGATATAGAATCTCAGAATCATTGAGGGTAAAATGTCTTTTTCTACTTGGAAATATAGAAGAGACAGTACAATGAAGAACACACTTTAATTCCAACTGCGCATTAAGAGATTTCTGATGCCAGTTCTTTAAAAATATTTGGGGAAGTTTGTGACAATGAAGTTAGCTTTATGTTCCCAGTGTAGTCCTGTGGTATAGACAGAAGGCAAATTCAGTTGCGATATACTTTTTCTTCTGTGTGTACATATGATATACCAGTATGTAAACATCTTAATTGTTGGCAAAAAATTGTTTCTTTGTAGGCTGCAGCAGGAAACATTATTAATATGCTTTGGCAACTTATGGAAAACAGTCTTGAAGAACTTAAATTGCTCCAGACAGTTCTTGTACTTTTAACAACCAATACAGTTGTGCATGATGAAGCACTGTCCAAGGTAAGAATTTGTTACTGCCAGCTATAGTACTTAAATAATCCAAGAGGGAAAACAGGGAGAAATTTTAAATATGAAGCATTTGTGAAATAATGGAAGAGGAGAGGTTTTTCTTGATTCATTTGTGCCCCTATTGTCTTTATATCTAAATTTTGAAAACAGGATTTCTTTTAGGTTCCTTTTCAGTCTTTTTTTTTAATTTTTCCACAACAATACATTTCCAATTTAATGGGAACTTTAAATAAAAACACTGGGCTAATGCCTGTCGTGCTCATCTGCCAAATTTGTTGTATGTATGTTTTCAAACTGAAATCAGAGCACATAGTGCAGTGTAAATTCTCACTAATAAAGCAAATATTTGAAGCAGCTTCCTGCCACCCAGCCTTCAGTCTCTTTCAGAAAGATTCCAGTTATTGATCTTTCACTCAGAACTTTATTGCATAATTTTAAACGTGTATCATTTTGGATATATTGTTTCAACTCAAGTAAGAAGTTAAAATTTGATCCATTATAATCTTAAATTGCAAGATACTTCTTTTTGAAGGAGAAATATTGTTTAACTATCTGCAGACTGTGAAGTTCTGTCTAAAATAAGTTCCTCTTCTGGATTACGTTTTATATTTTTTTCTCTTGAACATAAGGAAGATTGATTTTTTTGTTTGTTTGTTTTTAAATAAATCATTGTAAATTGCTGCCTGTGTTATGCTCTGCCCTCAGAGTATTGGTTTAATATCAGAGTGCTTTTTTTTGTTTTGTTTTGTTTTTTGAGAAAGAGAGAGAATGGAATTGAAGAATATTTTTGAATGTATTCTGTTCCGGTGGAAGGTTTTCAGGTTTTTTTTTTTGCTTCTGGTTTTAATGAAATAACTTCCTAGCTGGTTAAATGTGAGAATATTAAAACCATTATTAATCTGCTTAACCAAGGGAAGGAAAAGCATGAAAACAAAGCTAAGTTACAAAGATCTGCTGAAAGCAGGAATATAATGGAAAGTTAATAAAACCTAGAGATGTCTGAATAGCAACCTCCTAAGGATGAATGGTTTGTCAGTAGGTTCTTTTTTCACTCAAGTAGTCAAATTATGGCAAAGGCTCTTCAGCACTACCTTGTTTCTTTTGTTCCAAATAATGCTCATTTTTCAAATGAGGTGCTATGTTCTTGGGTAGAACCATGATTTTTGAAGAAAATGGAAATAGTTTAGAAAGTGGGATTGCCAGTCATTAACTGGGTAACAGATGTTCTTTAACAACCTGCAATGTGGTTGTTTTATCAAGTTTGAATCTAAACTCTAGAAAGAGACAGTTGCTGTCAAAGTCCACTGTACTTTTCCCTTCTGCATATCATATATATGTTTCTCATCACTTCCCTCATTTATTCTTCTTCCCCTGCCTCCGATAATCTCCCTGTCTTTGTATACCCTCTCTCCCTTTTCCAAACATGTTTTCCATCATCCTTTATTTGTTCATCTTTCTAATGTCTAGAAACATCCTCCTTTTGGATACTAACCACAAGAGCATGTGGGCACAGTAGTGTCAAATAAGTAGGGAAGGTCTCTCCCAGCACATCTTTCTCTTGTCTTGTGTCCTGATTGAGAACCATGCTCACATAATACAATTATTGAATCTAATTGCTGTACTTCTAACAATTTCCATAGTGCACGTTAGGCTGTACTACATTTAGAAATGTGTAGTCAAGTTTGGGCAGGCTCTGACAGGGGTAAGAAGAACATTCTTCACAGAGCAATATCCTGTAAAATTTCTTGTTGTTGTCCAAGGGCTGAAATTAGTTGAGTTTCTCAGTTAACCAAATATAATAATTGTTTGTCATGGGTAAAATGCTGCAATGGTTTGTCTGGGTATTTTTTACCCCCAAGATTCTTTCAAGAAATAGCTGAAAGTTGTTTTTTCACCATATTGAGCAGTTCTTAGAAAAAAATAATTTTGAGACAGACATATGGTGCATATTCATGTTTCAGCTTGACTGACGTAAATTAAGAAAATTACCCATCTTGAAAATCCCCTTAATATGGGCATTGCTGTTAACTTATTAACCTATAGAATCATGCAGTATCTTCTGAAAGTCCAGAGGTGTGTGACTGCGTTGTAAAATTTCAAACTAACATGGAGATACCACCTGAGAAGTGTTCTTTGTGCACCTGAACACAAATAATTTAAAAGAAAAAGAAGCAAAAGAAAATTCTGAATCTTGTATGGCTTAGAGCATGTAGCGCTATGGCCGGGTGTGGTTGAGGTTCATGCAGATGCAAGTACACAGAATAAGGACAAAAGAACAAGTAATACAGGTTTCACGACACGTACAGATGTTAGTTTTCAAAATTCATTATAAAATAAGTAAGTATTAAACTATGCATTGGAGGTAGTATGAAATCCAATGGGAAACAGTATTCAGGTCACTGCCAGCACAATGACACATTAAAATAAGTACCTTAGAGAAGAATAATAGCAGTTGAGGCAACATGGTTGTGAAAGTATTATGATTTAATGTGGAAGAGGAATGGCATTTTAGCTTTGGAGTTGACTGACCTTTTTGTGATTAACTATATAATCCTAATGTCCTTTGATATTAATATTCATACAACTTGTTTTCTATGGTTGATTACTGTGTATTCTCTGTATGATGATTGTAGTTTTATTGGCACATTATGATGTCTTCAGGTAATACAACCTGAGATTACCTTTGGGGAGGAGTACTAAAGAGGTTTTTGGCTGGTAATCCATAAAATTTATTCTAGTTATTCAGATTTAAAATGATTAAACCAATTGTTTTTCAGGCAACCTTTTGACAAACTGTAGTGGGAAGCATTCCTTGGTTGCCTGTCTTGACTCTTACCTGAATGATGAAAATATATTATTGTAAGGTCATTTTTGCTTTTTTTTTTTTTTTAAATTATTTTTTATTTTTTCCTTTCAGGCAATTGTACTTTGTTTTCGATTGCACTTCACAAAAGATAATATCACAAATAACACTGCAGCAGCTACGGTGCGGCAGGTCGTTACTGTTGTGTTTGAGAGAGTGGTTGCTGAAGATGAACGATACAAAGGTGGGCATACTTCTCACTCTGCTTGCTTCTATCAACCTGTTTTTTGGACACACATCAAATGTTTATCATACAGCAGTAGTAAAAAGTCTGTAAACATTATTAAAAAAAAAAAGAAATCGCAGAACTTACATAAAAGACAATAAAAATTAATATTTGCTTGCGTTCAAAGGAGATTAAATCCTTAGCCATTTTGTCAGTCCAAGTCAGTACAGCAATATATAAAACCTAGATTTTTTTCAAGCTGTGAGAACTGGTCTTTGCGTTTGTATTGTGAATGAATTTGAGGTGGGGGTGTCATTTAAATGAAGGTAACTTAGATTTCCGAGTGTGAAATATGTGGCAGTAGCTTGAAGAGAATATTTATTGGAAAGAAGTGCTTGGTATTGATGATCTTTGGTACTCAATCTAATTTACATTTCTGTAGACATAATACGTAGCAGAAGAATTACCTGGCCATTCTCAGACAATCTTTTTCTAAGAACACTTAATGTATATTTGATTTTTAATGTTTCCTTTGTTCACAGAAGTATTTTTTGGTTTTACACAGATACTGTTGACCAGCCAGTTGCAGTTCAAGGAAACAGTAACAGAAGATCTGTCAGTACACTGAAGCCATGTGCTAAAGATGCATATATGCTTTTTCAGGTAGTTGGGGAGCATGCATTTATACATTTGTAGTTATAACTGGGTATTTCTACATGTCTAAGAAATTTGAGACATTTCCTGTTGGCATATTTGCAGTGTCCTTAACCAGAGCCTTACACTTTCTTATGTGCATTTATTTAAATTGGCAATGGTATACCGTATCCCAGGGGGATGATTGGAAAATGAAGACAAAAAGCCCTAGGAAAATGTTTTACTATAAATCTTAAATAATAGCTAAACATTCACAGAATCACAGAATTGGAAGGAACCTTAAAGATCATTGAGTTCCAACCCCCCTGCCATGGGCAGGGACACCTCCCACTGGACCAGGTTGTTCAAAGCCCCATCCAGCCTGGATTTGAACACTTCCAGGGATGGGACATCCACGACTTCCCTGGGCAACCTGTTCCATTGTCTCATCACCCTCACAGTAAAGAATTTATTTCTGGTGTCTAATCTAAATCTCCCCTCTTCCAGTTTAAAACCATTACCCCTTGTCCTTTCACTACACTTCCTGACAAAGAGTCTCTCTCCAGCTCTCCTTCTCCTATAGGCTCTCTTCAGATATTGATAGAAATATCTGGCTGTTAGAGGCTGTTAGAAAGTCTCTCTGGAGCCTTCTCTTCTCAAGGCTGAACAACCCCAGCTC
>BJBW01003262.1:17691-67433 GCA_004320125.1 Scolopax mira
AGGACTCCAAAGCTGGACGCAGTACTCCAGGTGGGGTCTCACGAGTGAAGCGTAGAGGGGTAGAATCACCTCTCCATTAAATTCAAGATTCTTTTTTCTGTGACCCAAACATTGCCACTATAGTTCAGTCTTGCTTCTTGTGCTTAGTATTGTGTATTAAAGTCAAGTATATAATGAGAAGTAGTAGCTGTATTCATCACACCACTAAAAATCTTCTTGACACAGCAGATTCAGTCGTCTGGAAGTATTTTTGAACAAAGTTACTACAAGGGTATCAGGAAAGTTTAAAATATCTTTGAAAAAGTATTTTGCTTAATAATTTATGTAAAAGAAGTATTTGAGGAAAAATAATGTTGAAATTGGGAAATTAACTCTTTACAAAAGAGGGAGGGAGTGTAGATTTTGTTGTTGTAGTCTCAGAAAAATTATGCCAACAGAGGGCTGTGCAGAGAATGTAAATGTTACTGTGTTTGTTTTTAAGGATCTTTGTCAGTTAGTTAATGCTGATGCTCCCTACTGGCTCGTGGGTATGACAGAAATGACACGGACATTTGGCCTTGAACTTCTTGAGTCAGTCCTGAATGACTTTCCGCAAGTGTTTTTACAAGTGAGTAGATCTTGGAGGAAAAATAGGAAGACTTTTGTTCACATGAGTAGTAAAACTTACACTTCATTAACTCCTCTTTGATTTAGTGTATTACTTTTCAAAAGGACTTGTGGCTTTTGCATGTTGGGGTTTTATGATAGAAAAGCACTGTGTGCTTTTTGTCCATTTTTTTCTGTTCCCTGTGTGCATTTTATAGAGCGTATTGTACTCTGTTTCACTTTTTGTTTTCCCATTTATGTCTCCTCCAAAGGTGCGTTTCCTTATCTTGCGTGACTTATGACAGCTCTGTAACTTAATTTGTGACATTGTTATTTCTATTAAAACATTAACCTCACCTCAAACAAGCAAGCAAAGCAGCAAGAATCATGACTATGAATTAGGTGAATCTACTGCATATAAACGCACCACAATCCTACAGTAATATGTTTTAGCAGACAGCAGCTAAATAAAAAAATTAAATATATAATAAATGATGTATTTCAATTTGCAAAGTAGAAGAGAAGTGCATGGCATTAACATGACCATATCATTTCATCATGCTTTTTTGGTAGTTTTACAGTGGTGTCTGCCATTCTTCCTTTTCATTTTCTGAGCCTGTAATTTATACAAAGATTTACATGACTTCGGAGTGCTTGATCATAGCAGTAAATATAAATAACATGCATCATTAGAGCTACTGGCAGCAGTTAAAGAATATCTGCTTATAATCTGTTCTGTTTTATTTTTCAGCATCAGGAATTCAGTTTTCTTCTTAAGGAGAGGGTATGCCCTCTTGTTATAAAGCTCTTCTCCCCAAATATCAAATTCAGGCAAGGTTCCAGCACGTCATCTTCTCCAGCACCAGTGGAAAAACCATACTTCCCCATCTGTATGCGTTTGTTGAGAGTAGTTTCTGTTTTGATTAAGCAGTTTTACAGTTTGCTGGTAAGAAGATGCTCAAGTTTTCTTTATGCAATTATGTTTTTCTATGTATATGCCAGTACTGTGATCAATGATAGTATTAATTAGTTCTTGGGAACTGTTGACATGTACTGGGGGAAGAAAAGTCTAACTATTCTTTTCCTCATATGTGTATTTGTGTTTACATGCATTCTACCTGTATGATTTTATTAAACATGGGCTGGTATAAATTCTCTGAGTAGATTAGCTGTTGTCTTTTCTGTACTTAACTGCATTTCAGTTAAGGTTTTGGGAACCTTTTGATCTTCTTATGTTGTTTGCCTGGCTTTAGGTAATGTTGATTGCTGTGCCTTGTTAATAATTGCTAAGAGGCTTTTTGTCTTGTGCTGCTAGAGCTATTGACAGAATGTGCATAAAAAGCATATGTTCAGCTGTTCTTACCTCACAAATTTTAGGTGTTTGCTAAAAAAGATTTTTTTCCATTTAACTGGTTTACTGGAGCACATGTATGAACTTTAATGCAGTGTCTGTAAGGAATTTAACTCCTTCAATACAATTGCATATGTGGCACTGGCTGGGCAAAAATATTGCTGTTATTAGAGTATGTTTTTAATATAATTTTGAGTAAATGCTTGTTGAAGGAAACTTTTAGATCCTGTGCAAAACTTGCTGGGATAGGACTCCTATTATGAAACAGAAGTTTTTTGGAGAAAATATTTTGGAGGAGGCTTTTTCTTGTAGTCTAATGGCTATAAACTATATCTTTTAGGTAACAGAATGTGAAATCTTTCTGTCATTGCTGGTTAAGTTTCTGGATGCAGACAAACCACAGTGGCTAAGAGCTGTTGCAGTAGAATCTATTCACAGGCTTTGTGTGCAGCCTCAGCTATTAAGGTATTAAATATATTTAATTTCACTTTTACATAAAATTTAAGAAATCTTTTTATTTTTCTCTGGTGGAAAATTCTTCCTAAAACATTGTAAGTATGTAGAAAGTTAAATGCAATAAACTTTTCAAGAGGAATTTTATAAAGCATTAGGCAATGCTTATCATCCAGGAAGGCCTGAATTCTAGTTATTTGAGTATTCCAAATTCTTGCCGTCTTACCAGTGCCAAAGGAGCATTTACCTAAAACTAAATGTTATTATTTACCTAAATATTTGCAGTTAAAATGTGCTTTTAGTCTAGTTTGGAGGGGAGGGGGAAGGTGTTGATGTTAAATATGCTTTTAGTCCCTAATTTTTCATATATTTATTATATTTTATATAATATTTTCCAGGTCTTTTTGTCAGTCGTACGATATGAAACAACATTCCACTAAAGTTTTCCGTGATATTGTGAACGCACTGGGGTCCTTCATCCAGTCACTATTTCTTGTCCCAAGTACAGGGAATGCATCAGTGACACCTAACCAAACTGGTAAAGCCTTGTCCTTACTCTCAGTTTAATTTTCCAGCATTTTCTTGCAATAATAAATTCTGATTTGATTCAGTATATACATTTGGCTTGGTACTGATCTGTACTTCCGCATTCATTGAGGTGAAGAGCTAGTTTGAGACAAACTAGTGTTTTCAGGTGATTTTATTTACCTGTACTGTGGGGAAGATGTAGCCTTCAGTCAGCAGAGTGGTGCTTCTGCATTTGTATCTGCTTTCTAGAGTGACCAAGCTTCTTGGTTCACAACTCTTCTGAGGGAATATTTCTACTTTCTGGCTGTAACAGATTTGTCTGATTTCTGTCTCCTTGTGCAGGGATGTCATTTATGGCAGCGTGCAATTGAAGCCATAAGACAGTGTGTGTTTGCTTCCTCCTGGAAGGCAACAGCCTTCTGGATGTTCAGGGACAAAACTGGACTGAGGAAGCCAAGAGGTAGAAAAGTAGATCTGTGGTTTACAGATGATCTTTGCTTTTTCTTCTATAAGAAGAAAATGGTCCTCCTGCTAATGCCTTTTTAGGTATTTATGTCTGAGTTAAGGCACTCTGCTTCTTCCCGTGATTGTCAAAGCAGAGGCCTCAGCAACAAACAACATAAAGAAAAGGGTGTCTTTTGACATTGAAAGAGATAAACAAATAATCAAAGTATAATTATTATCAATCATACCTACTATTAAATTAATGAACATTAAAAAGTCTGGTTTTAGACTAGTGCCTTCCGCGGTTCACTCGTGAAGTCTGAATTCCAAGTTGGTGTTGGCATTGATTGCGTGAAGTAGCTGTTCAGTAGCTGTCTGTGCAGAAGCTGATAGAACACTCCTATTAGTATTATTTCTGGGCTAGTTTAATCCGCTTCAGGTAAATCAGAAAAGCACTTTTCATGGTGTAACCTGCACGTGTGAGAAGCCATTCTAAAATACTCATTCTCCTGAAAACTTGAATTTTGCCTTCGTGTGAAACAGCACTGCAGTAGGTCTGTATCCTTTGTGCTGTTACTCTTTTTCTGGCTTACTGTGCCAGTTCGTTTTCTCTTTTACCTATTCACTTCTTCTTCCTGCCAGAGTTTTTCTCACATTTCTTTTGCATTTATTTCTCTTTCTGCCTCTTTTCATCCTATGGCCATATCTAACACATAAAGGGCAGATCAATGCAGCTTAATTTTTGAACTGAGTCTTCTGATGATATTGATGGTCCTGACATAGCAGGCTGTCTTACACTCATGTTGGGTGGATTTGGAGCTTCAGTTTTGCAACAAGGCATTCATAGAAGTTGAAAGCTGCTAAGTTTTCCTTAGTTCTGTGCCGCTTTTATACTGGTGTAATGTAGGTCTTTTTACTGCTTTAAGGGGTTAACGTTGATACAGAAATAATTGTATATATGGGTCAGTGGGATTGCAGAAAATGACACCAGTGTAACTTTGTGTTAGCGGCAGTGTTTGATTAACCATTTCTGTTCAGCAGTATGATTTTGTTTCTCAATCTGTTAAGCTTTATGGTGTTAAAGTGCCTATGTAGGCTTCTGTGTATATGCATATTGCCTAAATTGGTAGTTTAGTCTCTCTCTATATTAAAAGCAAACACACCAAAATGGCAGTTGTTACACTGGTATATTAGGTGCTCTGAGGCACCATCCTGAGGACTCAGCCTTTCTCTCCCCACTGTCTGTATAGAGAGAGTCTGGACTTGTGGTATCTACTCCTAGTAAGTATAGACCTCCTCCTATATGTAAGAGATGTATATGTACAGAATTCCTTGTTCTTTTATCTGCTTTTTTTGGCTTCTTAAATTGGAAGCCAAATTTGTTCCCTTCTAGCTTTTGGTTGGCACATTGTCAGGTCTTCCCCAAAGTGGCTTGTTTTCTTCTATCTTGGCACGGAACAGAGTCAAACATTGCATTTTTCTTTGAGTTTCTTCTTGTGGCTTTTCTGTTTCTGAAATCTTGAAAGTTTGTGACAATCTAAAGGGCGGCTTGAAGGATGATGGAGCCGGACTCTTTTCAGTGTTTTCCAGTGATAGGACAAGGGACAACAGGCACAAGCTGAAACATGGCAAGTTCCATTCAAATATGAGGAAAACTTCTTTCCGGTGAGGGTGACGGAGCCCTGGAACAGGCTGCCCAGGGAGGTCGTGGAGTCCCCTTCTCTGGAGATCTTCAAGACCCGCCTGGATGCAGTCCTGAGTGATGTGCTCTGGGCAATGCTGCTTTAGCAGGGAAGTTGGACTAGATGATCTCTACAGGTCCCTCCCAATTCTGACAATTCCATGACCTTTGTTCTTGGAATGATTAACCTCTCTTTCCTATTACTGAGTTCTAGATGCAACTATTTAAATAATCCTTAACTTTTAAATATCTGTCTGACTTTTCACTAAACTATGTGTTGTTTTATTGAGACCATGTTAGTTTAGTTCATTCACAGAATGTTATGAATATACCTTTCTGCTGCTATACCTTTCACAGAAGCATTTTATTCTGACTGCAGATGAGATAGTTGGCATCAATCAACTGTGCCTTTTAAACTAAATACTTTGCACATAAGATCATGTTTTAGACAGCAGAGGGAGCTCAAAAATATTTTTTTGTGTTGTTGGTTTTTTACTATCAAGCAGGGCATGTCAGATTAATCCATGAATCTCAAGTTAAAAATTAAACATAGAAGAAGGATGTTTGCCAATCGCTAAAATTAGAGTGGTTAATTCTTTCACTTTGTTTTTCTGCACAGGAAGCAATGCATCGGGGAATACTGGCTCAGCACAAACTAACCCAGGAGTGCTTGGAATGGGAGGAGGTGCAACTGTATTACCTGCCTTTGAGTACAGGGGCACTTGGATACCTATCCTGAATGTAACAGTACAAGGCAGTGCTAAAGCTACCTAGTAAGTACCTCTGTCTTTTTGAAAATGCATATAACAAATATTTTATTTCCAATTTGATGGTTTAAGGACTTCTTTATTATGAATATTGAGGTCTTCATTTCACTGGCATTGAGGTGCACTATGCATTTTCTTTTTGTCAGTGCCACGAACTGTTCTGATTTTTTGCTCTTTTGTCTGAATGCTCTGAATTCTAATCCAAATGTCCCCTATGGCTTCAGCATCTGTTGGATTTTGATTTTTTTTCTACCATACTTTTAACCATCACTACAGTATGTAACAATTTTAGAATATATTTGATTAGTTTGTGTAATGGCAAACATTAGTGGCATTAAGCAAATGGGACAGCAGTGAAAGTGAAAAACAGTTTTCTTACATTAGCTTTACTGTATTTATCTTTTTATTGAACAGGATATAGTAAATATTTGCCAGGTTGTCATTCGAAACAATATATCGACCTATATACAAAGGTTAGACTGTGAACCCTTCTGAGAATGACCAATTATTTTTGTCATGACTCTGTATAATGGAGACCACGTTTTCAGTTTCAAGCTGTGAATGCTATGATACTTTCAAAGTAGTGGAAGTTTTCTCATGTCAGTCTTGATCATTGAGGGTCAGTCTCTTCCAATTTTGAAGGTATTTGTACAGCCCATGAAACTTTGGCATACTCAGTGAAGTAAGCAAATAAGCTTGTATCTCAATACTTTTAAAGTAGAAACTCCTTTATCTGCCTTTGAGAAACAGGAAAAACTCATCCTCAGATTTCAGTAATTTTACATGTATGTCTTGACTTCTTGTTCCAGCAGTGACCATGAATGTTATTTAAGGTTACCTCACTGTTCTCCAGAAATGCAGATTTTTAACAAAAGCATATGAAAGCTACTTCATGCTTTGGCCACCTACTACAGACTCCTGCTTTTCTTCCTTTTCTTTTTTTCTTATTTTCTATTCTTAACTGGTTCAAGAATATTGCAGCCACCATCACAATCTCTCTGTGCTTCTCTGAACTTGCTTGTGTTTGCCTTTGGATCCCTGCAGTGACTCCACAATTCCCTCTGAGTAATTTTTGAGAAAAAATTCTTTTTTATTTTTGTATAAAGTTGCACAATTGTTACTAGCATGTCAGCAGTTTTTCTCCTATGTTGTACTTTTATCTGTAGTCCCTGCATGTAAGGAAATGACTGACTATAGATTTGGCTTACATCCTAGCATTGGTTCTCTCCTACTGCTTTGTCGTGGTCTAACTCCAATTGGCAGCTAGGACCACACAGCTGCTTGCTATTTGGACTGGGGAGAGAATCAGAAGAGTAGAAGTGGAAAAAAAACTCATGGGTTGAGATAAAGTCAGTTTAGTAGGTAGAGCAAAGGGGTACACACAATCAAAGCAAAACAAGAAATTCACTCACTGCTTCCCACTGACAGGCAGGTGTTCAGCCATCTCTGGGAAAACAGTGCTCCATCATGCCTATTGGTTACTTCGAAAGACAAATGCCACAACTCTGAACGTCCATCCTCCTCACCCCCTCCTTCTTCTTCCCCAGCTTTATATGCAGAGCATGATGTCAGATGGTATGGAATAGCAGCCCTTTGGTCAGTTGGGGTCAGCTGTGTCTCCTCCTAACTTCTTGTGCCCTTCCCTGCCCCCAGACTGCTCACTGGTGGGTAGGTATGAGGAGCAGAAAAGGCCTTGACTGCTGAGCAACAACCAAAACCACCAGTGCACTATTGCCATCCCATATCCAAAACATAGCACTATACCAGCTGCTAGTAAGAAAGTTAATCTGTCCCAACTGAAACCAATGAACTCTACTTCACAGGTATATTCATAGAATCCTAGAATTGTTTAGGTTGGGAAGGACCTTTAAGATCAACAAGTCCAAGTGTTAATCTAACACTGCCAAGTCCACCATGTTCCTAAGTGCTACATCTACAAATCTTTTAAAACACCTCCAGGGATGGTGACTCAACCACTTCCCAGGGCAGCCTGTTCCAATGCTTGATAATCCATTCACTCAAAAAATTTCCTAATATTCCTAATATCCCCTGGCACAATTTAAGGCTGTTTCCTCTTGTCATATCTCTTGTTACCTGGGAGAAGAGACCAATCCCCACTTCACTACAACCTCCTTTCAGATAGTTGTAAAGTGTGATAAGGTTCTCTCTTCAGCCTCCTTTTCTCCAGGCTAAACAACCCCAGTTCCCTCAGCTGCTCTTCATACGACTTCTGCTCTAGAGCCTTCACCAGCTTTGTTGCCCTTCTGGACATGCTCCAGCACCTCAATATCTTTCCTCTAGTGAGGGACCCAAAACTGAACACAGTATTTGAGGTGAGGCCTCACCAATGCTGAGTACAGAGTGATGATCAGTCACCTAGTCTTGCTGGACACATTGAGACAAGACAAGTTGCTGTTGTCCTTCTTGGACACCAGGGCACAGTGCTGGCTCATATCAAGCTGGCTGTTGACCAACACTTCCACATCCTTTTCCACTGGCCAGTTTTCCAAACACTCTTCCCCAAGCCTGTAGCACTGCCTGGGGTTGTTGTGACCCAAGTGCAGAACCCAGCACTTGGCCTTGTAGAACCTCATAGAGTTAGGCTCAGCCTATTGATGCAGACTGTCCAGATCCCTTTGTAGAACCTTTCCTCTCTAAAGGAGATCAACACTCCCAGCCAATTTGGTGTCATCTGCAAAGGTTGCTGAGGTTACTCTGTCCTCTTGTCCAGATCGCTGATAAAGATATTAAAGAGAACAGGCCCCAGTAATGAGCCCTGGGGAGCACCGCCACATTTAAACTGTAAATCCTGTTAATAATTTTAATTAGAGCCATATATATATGCACAAACTTATTTGTAAGCAGAGGGTGAAATTGTTAACTGTTTGATTGACCTATACTGCTTATGCCCCAGATATCCAAGGCAGCTACCTTCAGGAAATTAGAGGTAATAGTTGAAGTGTTACACGCTCGACAGAAGGAAAATCCTTTGTGCAGAAAAGAGTGGTGGCACTCCAATATTAAAATTTCTTTGGTATATTGTAGCTGGAATGCCTAGGCTTTTTAAGAGTAGTTTGTAGAGCAAATGATGAAATAGTGGTTGTTGGATTAGCAGGTAGTTTTTTTAACAGACCATCTCTCCTTGCTGCTGTGGCAGCTACAGTCTTTTTGATTGAGTTTGTAACTCAGCAGTTCTTCATGTGCTTTTAAGGTAAAATATAAAGAGAAGTGGCAGCAAAGCTGCAGTTCCAGCATAGCGATGTTTTAATTGCATGGTTTTCAGCAGTGAATCATTTAGACATTTCCTTCTTGTACAAATAACTTCCATTGTTTACCTCTGCATGCTGGTGATGAATATTTGGTCGTATATTATCTTTCTGACAGACTTTTCCGGTCATATGGACTCAAAGATAATGATAATGGAACGTCTGACTTGTTCTCAATTTGTTATAACTGTATTCACAGTCATGACTCTGACCCATTTCCTCTGTTATTCCTGTGTTCTTTTGTCTTCTGCATAGGTTCTGTTGCAGTGGCTTTAAGTAAAATAAAATATGAGTAGAGCAATTCATTCAGTGATGCTTGCTTATCTCTGTTAATTATTTGAAATATTTATTTGCAGATCTAAATACTGTACTTGGAGTTTGTAACCTTTCATTTACTGTTTTATTTAGTGACCTGTTTGCTCTTTTAGCTAATGACTTAAGAATTTTTTTTTCTTGAGTTGCTATAATTCTTGAAGGATGGTATTTGGGGCCCACTTGTACTTAATGTTAATTTGGAATCTTGTTTTTTATTATTGTTTTTAATCATGGTGGTATTGTTACACACTTAACTTGTTATGCTTTCGATTTTTTAGTTTGGAAATGCTAGACAAAGTGGAGCCACCTACGATTCCTGAAGGCTATGCTATGTCAGTGGCATTTCACTGTTTACTGGATCTTGTCCGTGGTATCACTACCATGATTGAAGGAGAACTGGGAGAGGCAGAAACAGTCAGTCAAACCACAATAGAGACAACTTCGTTACCAGCACAGTCTTCAGAGCAGCAAGACTTGCAGTCTGTATCTGACCAATTGGAGAAAGAACTAGGTATTTGGAAATGCAAATACTATATAAAGCCAGCAGTTTTACATAAAGTAAGATTAAACTAGTTTGTGCTTTGTTGCTTGAGTTTATTGTTGCTAAATCATACATAAAAACTTTCAGTGAAGTGGGTTTGAGATTCTTTTCTTTTTTGTAACGGAATAGCAGTGCTTGTCTTGATGTCCTGCTTCTGTCCTGTGGCACCTCAGCCGTAGGCTCCTTATGGTCCGTTAATACTGTTTTACATGTACATACGTGGGACGTGAGGGAGAGATGCAGGCATGCTGTTCTCCACAACTACCATTCATCCTTCCTGTGTCCTTAATTCTGCTTAACACTGAAATCCAAGGTCACAAGACACAACCTGACTGAGAGAAAGGTGGCAGTTACATTTTTCTTTCAATGCGGTCGTATTTCTAGTAGCAGTTAAAAAGATGAATGTTTTAAGGGAGAGATTTTAAATAAGATTGAAATATCTAGGGCACAACTACTTTAAAAGCTAATATGAACCGAGGCTTGTATTTTTGCGACCATACGAGGAGCCTGTAGGTGTATGTACAGAAAGATTTGTGTTTGAAGAGTGATTTTTTTTGGCTTGTGTGAGGTTTGGGCCCCGCGGGAGGGAGAGGGAGGGGTTTGCCCGCGGGCGGGGAGGCAGGTAGAGCTCTCCATGGTGCTGCAGCAGCACCGCCTCAGCACGGGGCCTTGGCGTGGCACATTATGGGTCTCTTAGACCTGTATGTTTTGGTTTTGTGTTGGGTTTTTTTTCCTATTAAATTAAATAAATGAAAAAATATGGGTAATTATAAATATCAGGGGGAGAGTATTTTTCCTTCACTGCAAAATTTCAGTGAGTTTCCCGTCTCACATTTATGCACTTATGAATCTTTTTTTTTTTTTACAGACAAAGATTAAAAATATTAAAAAATAGTTAATATATTTGTAATATTTTTTGGTGTAAGTTAGAATAAGCATTGCTTTTGTGACTTTTTTTACTTTGTCAATGTCACTTTAAATGTGACTGTTCAAATGGTACTGGTTTGAGTGTGTTTGTGTATACACATATATGTGTCAATGCAAACATGCATTATTTGATAATTAAAATATTTTGTTTCTGCTATAAACAAGTATATGTATTTCTTTCAAGTTAGCAGAGCTGTCTGGGAAGAAATGGTGAATGCTTGTTGGTGTGGTCTTCTGGCTGCTTTGTCCCTCCTACTTGATGCAAGGTATTTGGTCTTTCATTTTTCTAGATTTTCCAAAGATGACATTCACAGCTATATTTGGAACTGACTTTTGATACGGGTCAAATTGACTATTGTATGAGAGTGTGCTGTTCATAGTTCCTGAGCAGACAGGTTTGTGGGTTAGTGATGACTAGACTGAGTGAGGATCTGTTAAGAGTAAATCTCTACTCTCTAAGTTAAGTCTCTAGAAGTTCAGCATCAACTTTTAATATATTTCAATATAGAACAATTAATTACATTTTCAAAGGCTTGCATTTAAACTATTTTTAGTCCTTTTTACTTTGACTGAATGTTTCAACACATTGAAGTGATTCTACTTGTGTCCTGATTGCTGTTGATAAGAGACTAAATAATGTCTCGGTACTTGTTAGTACTATGCAGTCTTGGAAGTAGAAAAGCTGTTTACTAGATAATAACATTTGTCTCTTTCAAAGAGTCTTTTGTTATCAAACACCATTTTCTGAAATTAGTGTTAAATACCTCCTTATAGTCTCCTTTGCCAAGTAATTCAGAACTAAAGACCAATTTTATAGGAAATTTTTTTGACTGGTTATTCTTGCTCTTCAGTATTTATAGTGTTCACAGGTTTGAAGTATATGTTCTCATTGCTTTGAGTTTTGGTTAGCTGCCTGCTTCTGTACTGTGGATTAATTCTTAGTAAATGATGTGTACTCTTTCAGCACTGATGAAGCTGCCACTGAAAATATTCTAAAAGCGGAACTGACCATGGCGGCACTTTGTGGACGACTGGGTCTTGTAACATCAAGAGATGCCTTTATCACTGCCATTTGCAAAGGATCCTTGCCTCCTCACTATGCCCTTACTGTATTAAACAGCACAACTGCAGCTCTCTCCAGCAAAGGTAAGTAACGTTTCCTTAATTGTATCCTCTAAACCCAAATTTTTTTCAAGATGCAATTGCAAAGATATGCAGCTGTAATATTTGGTTATGCTAAATTAGTGTCGTGGTTTGGCCGTAGATGGGAACAAAGGACCACGTGGCAGTCCTGTGCTGGGAACAATTAACCCTTTCCCCACCAGACCCAGCACAGTTAGAATCCTAGGATTCTAACAGGATCTAGACTGCCTGCTTTTCATGACTCTTTAGCCTTGCAGCATCTGCTGGGCATCATTCCAGTCAACCTAAAACTTCCTGAATGCTTAGCATATGTCAAAACTTCATATTCTAAGGTGATCTGTCTATCATCCTAAAATCTGTTAAGATACCTAATTAAGGCAATTCTTAAAAGGTCTCGGGGCAACTCAGATACTTAAGAGAGTTGGCTTAGAACATCCTGCATCTGTGGTGTATTACAGTCTTTTCTACCGTTGTCTGGTGATGCGTAAATGGAGGATCTTAAGTTCTGGTCTCTGTTCAGCTTACAAGAAGCTGAATCAATGCTTCCTGAGAGACTGTTTTAAGTCATAGGATATGCCAGTTGAGGACTTACTCTTTCTAATTTTGAAAATTAATTTCTACGTACTGAGAAATGCAACTACCTGAAGAGCATGCAGATGGACCTAATATTAGACTTCTTACTGTAAAACAAAAATACTTCAGGCTGGGAGCAAGGACCAGCACTTCCACTTCAGCCCAGAAGCTGAGGGTATTACTAGATTGTAACTCCGTGAAGCAGTACACTTGGCTGAGCTACACGGATCTCTATGGAAATGAAGTAGTGAACTTAAGTTATTTTTTTATAGGTTATTCTTCTTTTTACAGGTAAGTTGTAAAATGGGTGTCCTGACCTCCTGTATTAGGAAAACTTCATGACATAGCATTTATGACATCTTCATTTTCTGTGTGTACTAGCATAATGGTAGCACACAGTGGTACTATTTACACACAATTACCACAGATACTTAAGTTGAAACATAGTCTAATGCTTATATCTTAGTACAAATATTTCAGTCTCAACATAATATTTATTAATCTGTTGCAAGCAAATCTAATAGTGAGAGGCAGTGATTACGAGCTCCTTTAACTCTCTAAGGCAATGATGTAATAATCTAAATATAACCAAAGGTCTCAAAGTGAGCTGCCTTAAAACTATAATACTGTGAAAAAATCCTCTGGAGTGTGTTTGCCAGAAGGTGGTTGTTACAATTATGTACTAGATTTTAAATTTAGAGTAATTGTTTTTTTTTTTTTTCCTTTTCAATTTTCCTCTAGCATATTCCATTCAGGGACAAAATGTTCAAATGATCAGTCCCTCGAGTGAGTCTCATCAGCAAGTTGTAGCAGTAGGGCAACCCTTAGCTCTTCAGCCACAGGGAACAGTAATGGTAAGTACAACTTGTAAGTGATCTCATCACGCTGAACTGCTTCTTTCTGCATCTCTGCGTGTCTCAAAAATAGGCAACAGATAACCATTATTTGAAAGATAACTCTTATTTGTAAGAGTGCTGAAATATTATTCTAAGCTTTTAACAGCAAAGTTGTTTAACAGTAAAGAAGACTTATTCTTGGTTTTTATCTGACTCTTAGCTCAGCATCCATTCCTTTCAAAAAAGCCTACATCTTGGCTCTGTATGTGTCTGTGTATGAAGGTTCACTTATATGCTTTTTTTTGAGACACTCTGATTTTGTGGAGAAGATGCATTTAAAGCTGGAGTACTTGAACTTGTGTCTTTAATAATATGAAACTAAGAGGAGAGGGCAGTGATCAAATCCTAATCAACACAACCAAGATAAAACTGAGACAAGGAGAGATACTGAACTGCTCTAAAAAAGATGCATTGCACCAGTGCAAACAAAATATAATACTTAAACTATGTAGCTAAAAATTGCAAGTTTCCTGGAAACGCTGTTATTGTAGAATAATAAAAATTGTATGGTCATTTGTTTGTTTGTTTTTTAGCTGACTTCAAAAAATATCCAGTGTATGAGGACATTACTCAACTTAGCTCACTGCCATGGAGCCGTTCTTGGTACATCGTGGCAACTTGTCCTGGCTACTCTTCAGGTATAATAGGAAATATTTATGCCTTGCTTTTTTGCCATGATCTGGTTTTGAGTTTTTATGTGAGCAATAAAAGAAGTATGGTATACTTTGGTATACTTTGAATTGCCTTGAGTCAGTGCTGTAGCATTTCACTTGGATTCTGTTTGGCTGGAGGGCTGCCGGCTAGCTCAACTACACTGTTGGTTTCCTCTCTGCCTGAAAAAGCTTTTCTGCTGAAAATGATCCTTTTATATTTCAGCATCTTGTGTGGATTCTGGGACTGAAGCCTGGTGTTGGGGGTGCATTAAAACCTGGAAGAGCGGTAGAAGGGCCCAGCACTGTAAGTGTGATTTTTTTTCATTCTACAGTTAATGATTATGCAGTATTTTCTGTTGCAATCTATAAGACGTGTTTCTGTCTCTTTTTCAAGGTTTTGACTACAGCAGTTATGACTGATCTGCCAGTTATATCCAGCATACTTTCAAGGCTTTTTGAAAGCTCACAGTAAGAAACCTTATCTTATAATTAAAATGTGTGTATCTCAGACTTGGCAGTGTTTTGAAAGCTGTTATTTTTCAGGTACCTTGATGATGTGTCTTTACACCACTTAATAAACGCCCTTTGCTCCTTGTCTTTGGAAGCCATGGATATGGCCTATGGAAACAATAAGGTATAAAAAGAGTTCTTTATTTTCTTTTTTGATGTTTCTGTAAAACGGGCAAAAAACTTGTACATTTATCCTTTAATCTAACTATTTTTAATATTAAGACTATATTTAATATTAAATTTAAGTAATATATTTGATACTCTAGAGGAAAAAATAAATTATGAACCAGAAAATGTCTTGTTTATAATGGTTTACATGGTTACTAAATTCTCTGAACATTTTCATTGTGTTTCTGCTGTGTTGGTTTTTTTTGTTAACTAAGGAATGTCATGTGTTTCCATTAATCAGATTATGGATGGATAAAAATTCTAAAAGCCCTTGTAATTTCAGAGGTTAGGGATTCTGAATAGCACAGTATGTTCTGTGGGGTGCTCATTTTCATTTTAATTTTCTTTTGTAATATACTTCAGAAAAAGACCACAATTTAGATATTTAAAAAACCCCTATCGTTCATATTTACTTGGGAAAATGATGGCATTCGTTCAGCCTCAGTAAATAACCTTTAGCCCAGAAAGGTTAAAGACCCTGTGATTGAAGAAGATTGAGTATATATTTGTGTCATAATTTAATCCCAGAGGAGAACTTCTGAAAGTTTTTCCTTGATCTAGTACACTAGAGATAACAATGACAGAAAATATGCTTTGTAATATTTGACAATGACTGCTGCAGAGAATGAATTAAAATAAGCAAATTGTGTTTAAAATCAGTTGAAAATGAGAACAAAAAATCAGCAGAGATGGGAACAGAGCATGATTCCTGCAAAACAGTCATTTTGACAATAAATTGATTAAAAAAATAATAAAAGAAATTTACACAAATATATGCATATCCATTTGGCTAATGGGAAATTTATCATATTCCTGTAGGGCATTTATGAAGCTGATGGAAGTTAAAGCACAAGGGCATTCTTAAATGAAATATTCTATATTGCTTTTTCATATATAATTTTTACTTTAAAAGTTGTGATGGGAAAAAGGCTATTTTGCTAGTAAAATATGTTATAAAGCTAATTGGAGGGAGGACTATGTAAAAATGAGAGTTTTGAAAGTAATGTCCATGCTCTGGTTATTGTCGAACTTGGAGAAAACTATACAAAAACCATACAAAAGAAATATTCTTCATAGTATGCTGTTGCTACCCCCTTGTGGCTTCTCCTGAAGTACTGCAGGTGCTGTGGAAACTTCCCAGCCCTGCTACCTGAGCTAAGTGACACTGGTCACAGTCCAAGAAACACAGCACTTGAATGAGATTAGTTGCACCTTAATTTATAAGTTACAGTGTAGAAAAAGGCTCTGACATTGTCTGAGTTACCTCAAAGTCATCTCTTCAAATTCCATTTCATTAAGGAACCATCGCTTTTTGCTGTTGCTAAATTACTGGAAACAGGACTGGTTAACATGCACAGGATTGAGATTCTTTGGAGACCTCTGACTGGTCATCTTCTGGAGGTAACTAATTGTTTTTAGCAGTTGTACTAGTACTTAATTTCTTTTAATAAAGATCTAATGGAAATGCATTTTTGAACTATAATTTTAAAAAAATTAATTTGTATTTATATGTTTTAGTTTACGCACTCTGGTTTTGCAACTTTGATGCATCCCAGTTTGAATTTAGAAGTGAAATTATATATTTAAATTCCAAAATTTAATATCTATTATTGACTTTGTCCCTTTGATTCTTCAGTCTTTTATTATACTACAGTCAATTTATTATACTTCATATATGTGCTATAATTAAGGTAATACAAGCAGGTTTAACGTTTGGATTCACACAGTACAAATATATCTAGAAATATTTTAAGGTATGTTTTAGTGTCCTTACCAGATGGATTGAAGCCATTAGATTTACTATCAAAGGGTTGGTTTGTTTTAAAAATGTTTACATTACATTTTGAATTATCTCATTTTAAAAGAATACTGTGCACATACGAAAATAGGTGTCATAATCCTCTTTCAATTTCTTAAGGTTTTTAACTTCAACATGAAAACTATACTTCATCAAGGAAAAAAATTAGTAAATTTTTAATTTGCAACTAAAGCCAGGTGACAGTATATAATTGTAAAGTTCTATTTCTCCACACAGATACGTGGGAGAATGAAATAAAAAAACAGGGTTCTTTTTAAAGTGGGTAAAGGAGAAAGCTTTTCTTCCTTGTTTTCTAGAAAGTATCAGAAACTTCCATAGAACCAGTGCATTATTTCAAACAGTATTAAGGAATGTCCATCTCTCACATTATCTGTGGAGGTCATATTCACATAATCTTTTATCTAGGAGAGGAAATTTGGGTACTTAGGGGTTTAAAGGCTTTAAGCACAGGCATCTTTTTCTCTTTTTTTTCCCTTCCAAGACAATAAGGTTCACCATCCACATCTTGAGTCTGTTTCAGTCTGTTACACATTGTGGGTATTTGCGACTGTTTTATAGGTAATACACAGTCTATTTCAATTTCTTTTAAAGTAGTGCTTTATTTCCTTTTAAACCTAAGTTGCTGAGGTACAATAAGGAAGGAGAAATACCAGCTGCAAATTTAGTTAAACACAACCTGAGGGAAGAATTCGTTCCATGTCTCTGGAACTGATTACCTGGTCAGATTCAGAGCATTATGAAGTAATTCAAATTCTCTCTTTTTTATATAAGGTAACAAAAAGTACAACTAATTCAAGAGAGTAGCTGTTTCTTTTCTGCGTTTTTTGACATTGTCGTCTCTTCTGCATTGCCCTCCTTTTCAGTTTGGCTAGTAGCTGATAAGGGAATGGGCCACCAAGCAAAAGAATCAGCCTTCCTTATTGTCCTACCTTGGATGTTGATTCTGTATTCTCACACCATCTGAGCTAGTGCTGGAAGGTTGGGTGGAAATAATTCCGTAGAGGTCAATGAAACTGTCGACTTAGATTATTTGTTTGAGGGTAACGTATCAGATGTGGGAGTACCTTTCATACAAGGTACCTGCAATGGATTCACACAATGTTTTTAATTTTTCTGTTCTAATAAAAACCAAACAAAACCCACCACAATTAGCAAAACTATTAGGTTTAGATAACTAGGAGACAGAGAAATGAAGACACGCGTTTGAAACAAGCTTGAAATAGTGTTCGCTATTGTTTTGTCGAGTTTTTGAAATAATGGAGTGTAAGGCTTATTTTACATTCACTGTGTAGTTACTTTTGTATTTGAGAATATAGAAGAGCAGACACTTTCTGTATTGGCTACTGTCATGAGTCCTCACTTGATTGTGTTAAGCAGTGTATGAAACATGAAACTTTGAATTTTATAGTACTTAAGGCTAAGTTAAACCTGAGAGTTTCAGGCATCCATTGAAGAGTTTTTTGGTCCTTTTTTAATCAATCGTTACCTGAATTAGCAGTTGGTGTATTTGTTTTGGAAAATGTACTGGCTTGAACTGCTGTGGTTTTCATTATGTTTCCTTCTCTGTCTTTCACTGCTTCCTATTGCTTCCTTATTCAGAAGGTATGTCTGTCCAAAAGATAAAAATTTTGTTTACTATTAAACCTAATTTTCTAATTGTATTGTTGTAAAAAATTATTATTGTATGTAAATTCTAATATAATTAAAATACCCATTTTTTAATATAGTACGTATATTGAAGTATTGGTTAAAGAAAAGTGAATTTAAACAAAACATTGCTGTGTTTTCAGGTCTGTCAGCATCCAAACTCCAGAATGAGAGAATGGGGAGCAGAAGCTTTAACTTCTCTCATTAAAGCAGGACTGACGTTCAGCCACGATCCTCCATTATCTCAAAATCAGGTAAAGTAAGTTCAAGAGCAGCTGCTTTCCTCCTTTTCTGGAACTTAAAACATGAAATAAAAATTTTCCTTAGAGGAGGTTTTGTACAGTTCAATGAATAGAAGGCATTTATAAAGCAACTTTGCTATTGAGTTTATAAATCCTACAGCTGTAACGTTCAGATGTAACTACTGAGAATCACCTCATGCATTCTAATGAACTGCCCTCCTTCCTTTTTCAAATGCATAACAAATAGTGGGGATGGTTGCATATTATGTCCATTTGTTAAAACAAATTATGGATCACCCTCATGAGTGGAAAACAATTCCAGAACGTTTAGAAGTATGTATGTGATGTGGTGGCAGGCAAAAAATAAATTGCCTAACTTTCTAAATCACAGCTATTCAATCCATTATTAATGAAACAATCTAATATTTTTATTGAGGTTCACTGGATAGTTTTTTCAAGGTCTCTTTAGTAGGAAGCTGAGTCCATGGATGAAGTTGCATGATGGTTTTTATGCAACTGTGACAGCATGCTGTAGCTGCTTTCTGAGGGACCTGGAGAAATAAGTGACGGGGGAAAAAAAGGAGAAAAAATTATATTTCCTGCTGAAATCCTTTATAAATGTGGTTTTTTAAGAAAGGCCACTCTGACACTGAATTTGAGCACTTAATGAATGAGATACTGAATTCACTTAATGAATCTTCAATTTATACTGTATGTTTTTACTAATTATACATAGATATAATTAAGGATCAGTTAAACTTCAGCATCCTTAATATGCTTTATTGCTTACTTTTAGAGACTGCAGTTACTTTTATTGAATCCACTAAAGGAACTGTCAAACATTAGTCATCCTGATATCAGGATCAAGCAGTTAGAGTGTGTGCTACAGATTTTGCAAAGTCAGGGTGACAGTTTAGGACCTGGCTGGCCATTGGTGCTTGGAGTCATGGGAGCAATCCGAAGTGATCAGGGGTAAGTAGTGGAAATAAAATTTTAAATCACGTAAGATAAGAGTAGCTTTTATTTTCCTACTTTAATAACCACTTTGATAATAGCCATAATTTCCATTTTTATGTTTAGTTTACTCAACAAAAATACAGTTTTTACTTTTTCTGTACCACACTTTTATTTTACTGAATTAATCTTTCAGAAGACCTCCTTTCCTTCTGTCTTAGAGTCCTTGAAGGTCATATATCTCTGGAACTTTGTAATGGAGAGGGAACTGCATCAGTTTTGGGTGTGTTTCACTTTATAGACTCCTGTAACAAATATGGGAGAAAGTAGTATATGAGCATTTCCTCCATGAGTATAGCAATGATCTTGCAAGATCAAATCCTTTGATCTGATGTGGTAGGATGGTTGTCTCTGTGCAGTGTGCATCATGTCAGAGAATTATTCGTTACTGTCCGTTATTGTCCATATGAGGTTTCTTGTGCATTCCTCGGGCTTCCATATCCTGTTGGCTCTTACGATACAGTGGAAGTGACCCACTGCTGATTTTCATTTTGAATTAATTGAAAAAATTATGATTTTATTTAAGATTCTGAAATACATAACTGTCATATCTGTATTATGAATTTTTTAATGGTATATATGTTCTGAAAGACACTAAGTTTCTGTATTACAAGCCTTTGGAATTTTTTCTTTTGTACACTAAGCATTAAAAAAACCCTCAAACTATAGTGAAATTTAAATGCAGCTTCCCTATTTTGTACAGCCTGACGGTGCTTTTGGGCCCTTCATTTTGTCTCTCAGTAAACAGAGTTTTTAGTTAAGATGACCTTGCTGCTTCTGAGGACTCCATCTCACAAACCTTTTCTGTGCTACATTTTTATTTTATGTTTCTATTCAGAATGTAATTGTGAAGCCAAAGTATTTATTAAAGATCTATTTAATGGCAGGATAGTTTGAAAAGATTTTGTCTAACATAATATAACTTTGAAGCAAGTAAGATTAGTTCCTTCATTCATTCATTACGTTAGCATGCATCTTTCCTAATAAATAAAAATATGTTTCCCCTACCTGTTCGGCATACTTTAAGTAATTTGTAACTGATTTAATACAAAAAATTGTTCAAAACAGCTTACTTTTTTGAAGAGAACCATTATCATGCTTAAAGTTAAATTTTGTTTGTCCATTGTGGCTTATTTAGTATGTCTTAGCTGTCATATTTGGACTGATAAATCCTAGAACTATTTAATGGAGAAGTAGACTTTACTGTATAAAACTAGTTGAGGACCACTGGAGCGTCTAAGCTTCAACTTCCCTGGATAGTTAACATGGACTGAAATACTTTATCAGAATATGAAGCTTCAACTTAACATTATACCTCAAAAAAACCTTCTAGTTGCAACATGTAAAAATGTTGCAAATTCATCTCAAAACCATTAAATGTATTTTTTTCTCTTTTTTTTTTAATAATGCTGTTTCCTGAGGCATTGTATTCAAAACATTCCTGTGCTCTTGAAGAAACATGAAATGAGAGTGTGTGTGTGTGTTTTGTTTTTTTAAGAGAGTCCTTAATACGGACTGCATTCCAGTGTCTTCAGTTGGTTGTGACAGACTTTCTTCCAACAATGCCATGTACTTGCCTACAGATAGTTGTTGAAGTTGCAGGAAGCTTTGGACTTCACAATCAAGAGCTAAATATTAGCTTAACTTCAATTGGTTTGTTGGTGAGTTTTATATTAACCTACAATGATGCTGCTTCTGGCTTTCATTTGCTTTTCTTTCTTTATTTTTTTTTAATGAAGATTTATCTGTAATGAATTCTACAAACGAAAGCCAAAACCTATTTTTTGAGTTCTAAGTGAACTCTCATGCTGTCATTTGGAATCATATGTAAATTGAGTGAGCACAATTTATCTTTAATTTGCATGACAACAAGACTAGTTACATAAATTGTTGTGTGTTGTAGCCATGTTCAGCAGTATCTTATTTTTAATATGTTGCTTCCCTTTCCTTCTTTAATACATTGTTTCTCTATACTTTGTGTATAACTGGGGCCTAAAATCTGAGACTAAGAACAATACTGTCTGCACCTCACAGTATTTATGTGCTGATCTTCTATCAGTGTAGGGAAAGTAATATCTTGATGTGCTTCAGAAAATACTTTTAAATGTGAAAATGAGAAACAATTTATTTCATGATCATTAAGAGCATTATAATATTATAATTGTACAACAGCACATGTCTTATTTATTTTGTAGTGGAATATTTCGGATTATTTTTTCCAAAGAGGTGAAATAATTGAAAAGGAGCTAAACAAAGAAGAAGCAGTGTTGCAGAAACAGGCAGAAGAAAAGGGGGTGATGCTCAATAGACCTTTTCACCCTGCTCCACCGTTTGACTGCCTGTGGTTGTGCCTGTATGCCAAACTGGGAGAGCTGTGTGTGGATCCCCGACCTGCAGTTCGGAAGAGCGCTGGGCAGACGTTGTTTTCTACCATTGGTGCTCATGGAACTTTATTGCAACATTCAACGTGGCACACAGTAATATGGAAGGTACGATGTGTAAGCCTCCACTTTTTAAATTATGTTAACATTTTAATAACTGTTCACATGCTATTTTAATATCAATTAGCTAGTTTATTAAGACTTTTTAGAGATAACATATGGTGGCAAAAGTCTGATTCTCTGGTTTTTTAGTGTTTTTACACTTCTCTCGCCCTTAAAGCCTTTTACGAAATGCAGTTTTTGTATCATGATCATTTCTTTCTTACTCAGGAACTGAATAAAAAGGCTGTTCCTTTCCTACAAGGATGAATGAATCATTTCTTTGTGCAAAAATATGAAGACATTTGAGGGTCATGTGGTTGGACTGCAGTGATGTTTGATTCAGATTTGCTTTGCACTCTCTTTTGGCTCTCTCCTTTGCAAGGATCTGTCAAATGCCTTGTTCCAGATCACAGTCATCTTGGTTGTGCCTTATGGAAAAATCAGGCTATAGTTGAGTCTGCCTGTTGTACCTGTGAGGTATTGGAGATCCACTGGTTTTAGCCTTCTGTTAGTGTTAACACTGTTCCCAGTGGTTTTGATCATGCTGATCACCCTTCTCAAGTGAGCGTCAGTTGGCCGATTCTTACTCTTAGCTGTTGCAGAGGCTTTATAGAATAAGGGAATTCTCAAGGTGACACAGAAATAGAAAGGATAATGGAAAAAATACAGGTTTTTGTTGTTTTACTATGAATACAACTATGCTATTTGAAAAGTTGCTTTTTTCCTCTTTTTCTGACTATTACAGGTTTTATTTCACCTGTTGGATAGGGTTCGAGAATCTTCTACCACAGCTGACAAAGAGAAGATTGAATCAGGAGGAGGCAACATTCTCATCCATCACTCAAGGGATACAGCTGAGAAACAGTGGGCTGAGACATGGGTATTAACACTGGCTGGAGTTGCAAGAATATTTAACACCAGGAGATACTTACTGCAGCCTTTAGGTAAAATTTATAGTTTAAATTCTTGAAAGATACAGTAATAAACTTTCTGCTTTTGTATATTTTTTTTAGTTAATGTACTGGGAAAGAATCTTAATTTTAACTGAAAAGTGTGTTCACCACCTCAAATGTGATGAAAATTATGGAGTTATTAATCATGGCCCCTATAGCCAAAAATTTTAAATACCAATTTCATCTTCTGTATCACAGTACTTTAGATTAAATCCCACAAGCCACAATTCTGGGTGCCAAACAGCTTTAATTTATAGTAGTCTGACAGCAATAATATTTTTTCTGTTCTTTTGGTTGTCAGAATATATTTCTCTTCTTAAGTTTCTGCCTTTGCAAAAACAGTTGCCTAGAACTCTCCTATGTCATTGGTGTGTCAAGTTTAACAGAGCTTGTACAATTTAAAGAGAACTCAGTTGTAAAGTCAGTGAATTATTGAACACTTACATTGTTCGATTGTATGTAGTAATATTTTACAACAGCTTGGTAAATGACCTAATGTTTAATTTCTATAAGGAGAAAACAAAAAAGAAATAGGGAATGTATAGCTTGCAAAATTCCCCATTACATTAATATAACCTCTCCATCCCGTAGTATGCAATTAACGTATATAACTAGCAATAAGTTGTGTGCTGTTTGTTTTGGTTTGGTTATTTGTGATACAGATACCAACATATTAATAGGTATCAAGAGTATTGGTCACTTGCAGAAATGCAGTAGATTTTAAACTATATTAACATGATACCCCATCCCTGGAGGTGTTCAAGGCCAGGCTGGATNNTCTGGTGGGAGATGTCCCTGCCCATGGCAGGGGGGTTGGAACTAGATGATCTTTAAGGTTACTTCTAACCTGAACCATTCTGATTCTATGAAACTATATTAAATGAGTTAAAACAGAATTAAAAATTCTGATATCTCACAGCTATTTTTAAGTATTCAAACCCTGTAATTGGTAGTGTAGAAAACTGAAGTTTAAGGATACATTTTATGAAAAAATAAAACTCAAAAATGAAATCTTTACTCCTCAGTACAGTTATGAGAGCATTTTTAAATCAATTCTTTATAAACGCATTGCATGACTATAGGTTTGACCCTTAATTCCTTGAGTGTGCTTGAAATCAACACTTCTTGAAATCAACAGACATCTGTTACACATGTATAAGAACAAATTGGTTTTGCTATCCTGAATTAAAAAAAACACAACATATTTTTTTTGGTGTGGAATGTGATGTTTCGCAAGCAAATTTGACATAAACATAGATATATTGTTTCATTCTTCATATTTGTGTGTTTCTCTGTCACATTCATTCTTTCTGGTTATGGTTGAACTGATATATTCTGAAAGTCATTCAAGCCATGATCTGTCCTCATGGAATTTCTCTATATTAGAGTAACAAGTACATGAACAGCCTTTTTGAGACAGGGTGAGTGGGAAAGGAATAGAAAGCCAGTTCCAAGTTGATTTTTTTTTCTCTCTCTCTCTTTTTTTTTTTTTTTTTTTTTTTTTTAAATAGGAGACTTTTCCCAAGCGTGGGATGTTCTTCTTGATCACATCCAATCGGCAGCACTCAGCAAAAATAATGAAGTTTCCTTGGCTGCTTTGAAAAGCTTCCAGGAGATACTACAAATTGTTTCTCCCGCCCGTGACTCAGAGAAGCCTGACACACCACCTGTTCTCAATGTTTCTGTACCTGTGGTGGTAGGGACAACAACTGCCACTAGTCTTGGTAGCTCATTCATGAGGACTGATTCCATCGGAGAAAGACTAGGAAGATACAATGGATCTGAACCACCTGTAATAGAGATTGAAGATTTGAATCTTTGGTGGGCAGCCTGGAACAGCTGGTATAGGATTGGTTCAGAAAGTACAAAGCCTCCAATTACTTGTGATAAATTGACTTTCATTCCCAGCCAGCCTTTTCTTACAGCTTTAATTCAGATATTCCCGGCTCTTTACCAACACATCAAAACTGGTTTCAGCATGGATGATCTCCAGAAGCTGGGTGTCATTTTGCACGGTGCTGTTTCAGTTCCAATCAGTTCTGATGCTTCACCTTTCATCCTTCCATCTTACACTGAAGCAGTTTTGACAAGTTTACAGGAAGCAGTGCTTACAGCTTTAGATGTTTTACAAAAGGTAATAATGTGACTTCAAATGCGTGGTGAAAGGTAAACTACACTGTGTCTTTATTCTTCTCAGAACTGTACGGTGGTGACTCAGCCATGAATTTTTAAATTATTTACATTTGCATGTACAGTATATAGCATATACAGTACATTTGCAAATTACACTATATTGGATAAGAAAAAACAGATCTCCATTCCTACTGCAACCCAGATGCTCTGCATTGAAAGGAATGGTGTAATCTTTATAAAAATGCCCTTTTCTTTGATTGCAGAAATACCATAAGTGCTGTGCTGTAGCCATTTACTTGTCTATGTAATGCTAAAGTATTGTACTGTTATGAAGGTCTGTACATGGAATTGGGGGTACAGTCTCACAAACAGTATTCTTTACATTGCCCAGGTACTGCCATAAACAAAGTTTAGAAGAACAGTTACCATGAGAACTTTGAGTTCGTGCAGAACATAAAATATAAAAAGGTCTCTGGCAGACCACCTACCTTTTTGCCTCTTGCTAATCAGCTGTTTAAGGAAAACGTATCTCTGCTGAAGAAATTATACTGGCTTCATGCAAGTGAATCTGTAAACAACAAATTAGGGTGCCCTTTTTCTGGAGAGTTAAAAAAGAAAAAAGTATTGCTTGCTTATTGGTGGAGTTCTAAAATATCTCCTTGCAAAATACACTGTTCATTCAGAAAACTTACTCAAAAGAAGCAAAGTTGATAATGAATTAAATCATACATTTCTGTTACACACTGCTTTAAAATTAACCAACCACCCCAAAAAACCCACTCAAGAAATGGCAGAATTAAAACTACCCATGTGAGCTGACTTTGTTCCCTTTGGGCTTTCATATTACAACTACTGAGCTTAACTATGTGGCCATACCCACTCCCTGCCTCCCCCCAAGCCCCTAACAGGATCCTGCCCCATTTAGCGCATAGAACACATGGTGCCTATTCAACGAACAATCCAATGTCTTGTTTTCCTTCTGTTTACTGTGGATTGACTTATCCCATGCTTACTTAAACCCCACAAGCAAGGCAGAATCATTCTTTTGCAATCACTCATTTAGTCTTTGGTTTTAAGAAATATTCGTGAATGTGTTCTGAGAACAGAAGTATAAGATTAGAAGTCAGTATTAAATCTCAGTGTTGTATGTGGACATATAAATAATACGAAGTTTTAACACCAATCGTATCCACTACATTTTTATCATTTTCCAGTCAGGATTGACCCTTTTGTACCCTTCTTTTTCCAGCAGCTCAGCCCTGGCCAAGTCCTGTTTTCCCTGCTTAATCGCTCTATATCATCTCAGACTTTTCTATTTCTTTGCTGGTCTCCTTATCCAGATGTTCTTAGTTCCCAAAGGCTGCAGGCATTAGCTTTGCTTTGCAAAGAAAGGGCTAGCAGAGTTTTTAAGATGAGGAAAAGCTGCACATTTTTAAATACAGTTGTTCTTGTTAAGTTTTTAAACTGTTTTAGCTGAAGTTTTCTTAAGCAATAACAAAAGCAATAACATGAGAAATGGAGACATCTCCCCTTTTCCTCTCCAAACTAAACAGTTAGCACAGCAGTTACATGTCTTTGCAAAAATAGACTTGCATAGGAAGGTACCTCAATTTATAGAGTACCTCCTACCCCACCTATAGTTATGTTACTAACAGAAGAGCACTGAAATTACTCAAAAAAAAAAAAAAAAGGCTATGTAACAGTACAATTCACATGGCAAGGGACCTGCCAGTTTTGATGTGGAGCAGAAGCCATCAGTCAGATGGTTTTGCTTGGAGGTCACAGTATCTTCCTCCTCTGTTGAAATGAATGAATACTCTCAGGAGTACACCAGGAGCTAGTGCAACAGTTAAAGAAAAGCATGTAAATATTTGTCACCTCCTTTGAAGAAACAAGACGTTTCTTACATGTTTGCATAGGGGATCAGATTAAGTTACGTTCTTTGCTGATACAGGAAGATTTGGGTCAGTTGTGATTTTCCAGGAAATTCTGGAACAACTTTGCAGTTGGAATAGCATGAAAAAAAATGCTGATATTTTTAAGATTGAACCCCTGACAGGTTTGATAAAGAGATTTTATGATGTGATTGCACTAGAAAAGGACATTGCAACACAGGAACATAAGACTGGAAGGGAACTTTTGGTTCTCCTTTCAGTTTGTTTTGTTCTTCACTTTCTTTTTTTTTTTTTCTCAATAGAACACGTTTTCTAGTCTTTCATTGCTGTAGTATAGGTGTCAGTTTCATCACTGTAGCTCAGCAGAAGTTTGTACTCAAGCCCTAATTCTCTGATTATTCTCAGTCCCTCCCTACATTCACTGTAGATCAACTGGTCAGACAGAGGAGCACAGATACATACTTGGGGATCAGATACCTTTGAATTCTGTCCCTGCAGTCTGTATGGATTAACTTCCTGAGCTATGAGTGTGGGAAACTGAAGGCTGTATTTACATATACCGATGGTAGAAACTTAGCTACGGACAGCTGTAAAAAAAAAAAGGTAGACTTTGACAACAGTCTGTCTATCTATCTATCTATCCCAGTTATCTAACACTGGGAGTTGTTAGATAAATCTGAACTATTAAAAGAAACTGAAGGTTAATACCAGAATGCTTTAAAGCATATATTTCTGAAACTCAATTACTGTGCTGTGTCAATTTTTACAACAGAGACCTGCTGAGTATTTTATTTTGGGGTTTGTTTGTGTTTTGTTGTTGCCTGACCATTACTTCTTGTTTTATACATGTCTCTTAAGTAAGTAAATACATTCACTTCATGCAGTAAATAATACTGTGTTTTATGAGTGGGTAACATAAGTTGCACCTGTGCAAGTGCAAGTAAGTTGCATCTGTATGAAAGTTATCCAGGGCTTTGTGGATGCTCTCTTTCCCTTTCTAATACACTTTTTGGTATATAAAAATAATTTTTATACCTTTTCTAGTAGCTCTATAATCTTGCATTAACCTGTTAAAATTTAGTGCAGTGACTACAGTGTAGCAGCGTCAGCTGAAATTGTTGTACAGGATAGCATGCTGAATACTTTTAGATCAGCCATTAACCTTTTAGTCTTCTGCCCCACAGGTGAGTACCTACTGTCAAAGCATCTTTTTCAGAGTTCAGTACAGTCTTGAACTTGAGCACCAGCAAAGGAATATGGCCTTTTAGGAGGAGTGCTGCAGTATTTTAATGATATTTATTAAGCTTTTTGAGCATTAGACGTGTGTTTTGAATTGCAGGAAGCTGAGGAACAGGGAAAGACAATTGATGACCGATGGAGTGCTCTGCTGTAGGTTGTAGATTGTCTGAAGATGCAGCTAGGTCTTAGGGTGGTCTAGCCATGATAGTGCCTGTAGCCCTCGTTGGCTTGTTCCTTCCCATGGGTGGAGACTCAAGATGGTTGCTAGCCCATCAACTGTCACAGCTTGTCACACAACCCCAGCAAGGAGGCTGCAGTCCAACAGCTTTAGAGCAGTTGGCACCTTGAGTGAGTTCAGCCACAACTTGTCATGGATGATGTGTGGTTAATGAAGAGGGGGTTTGATTCCTCCCCAGAGAAAAATGACAGTACAAGCGCAATGTCTTTCTGTGGAGCAATAAATAGACTGTTTCTTGAAGCTTTGAGAGCAGAGACTTTGGGAGGAAAAACAGACGTTTAAAATGACAGAAAATAATTGGAGTAACTTTATAGAATTATTGTATCTGGCTTTGAAAATAAATGGCCTAAGTTTGCCTTGGGATTTATATTGAAACAGGAAATCATTACCCTATGACAACATGGTGTTTCCTTGACATCTTCTAAGAACACCCTTCCTGAAATGTTTTCCATTTTAAAGCAAGATTATGAGTTTCAGCTATACCAAAATCATAACATGTTCTCATTTTATTTATGTTCCTTTCTGTCAGACACAATCTTAACTACTTATGAAAACCATGACTTACTTCTGAGATTTAAGTGGTCCTCGAAGTAGAACTTAAAGATGATGTGGCTGAGATCAACAGACAAGATTTATATTAGACTTATATTTTGCTGTCATGTCAAAGCAGAGTTTGTAAAAAAAAAAGTCTTTTATTGGATGGAAGGAGATAGCTGTATTTACTAAACAATATATGCCCAGGTATCTTGCCACTTAACTTACTTTAATAAAATAACAGAATTTAGCTTTTCTTAAACAGTTAGAACTATTTACTGTCTTTTATACAGCATGACTCTTGCATAGTCTTATATGGGATTTTCTCCTTAGAAGCTCCTTGTAGTATTGCAGATTTTTGAATGTGAAAGCTCAAGATAATTTTTGATTGTTTGTTTTTGTTTGGTTTTTTGTTTTTTTTTTTGTTTAGGCTATATGTGTTGGCTCAGAAAGTATGCAGATAATGTATCCTGCAATCTTCGACCAGCTGTTGGCCTTTGTAGAATTTTCCTGCAAGCCTCCACAGTATGGACAGCTAGAAACAAAGCACATTGCAAATGCAAAATATAATCAGGTAATTAATTAGAAATCTCACTTGTTTCACTTGGCTGGTAAACCCAATTCAGCTTCATATACAGGTTGTTTAGCAAGATGCATTTATTCCACCTATAAAAACTTCACTGTGCATGTTGTGTAAGTTAATTTATTACTATTTTTTACATGCTTTTGTTATCTTTGTTTGCTCCCTTCAAATTCTGCTTTGCATTTATGTGTTGTATTCCTCTGTGGCGGAAGGGTCTTGAGTTGACACCAGACACAGTGAATGTGTGTGAATCTGTCCAGTGAATTAATCTGGAATAACTTGTCCTACATGTGACAACAAATTTAATAGGAAGACATGATAATTTTGAATGGAGAAAATTCCCTCAAGCTGCAAATTTTTGAATTGCACGTGCTGTAGAGAAACGGGACATATTCAGTAATTATTTTTATCTGCGTACTCCGCTGTTCACTAAGCATGAGCATCTGATTCAGTGTAATCGAAGAGGTAACTATTATGTATGTATTAATTCTTCTTATTCTATTTGTCCTGCAACACAATGGAATCACACTAGATACAACTATTTGCACCGGTGAGTTAAATTTCCTTAAAGATTGTCCTAATGTAGTTGTCTTGCCTAGACTGCAACATTTCTCCTACTTAAATGTACTTTACGTCAATGTAGAGTACATTTCTTAGTCAGACTATTTGCAGTTTTGTTGCTTGGACCATATTAGCAAACCTTGCATGCATTAAACTGAGAGTTCAACGCAAAACATACATTTTCTGTTCCTTAACTAAGAAGTTTTCACATATAGTTCAGTAATTTACTAATTTCTTTTCCTAGGCGGAATGGGTAGCACTGAATTACGTACCATTTGCTGAGAGATCACTAGAAGTTGTTGTGGATTTGTACCAAAAGACAGCCTGCCATAAAGCTGTGGTAACGGAGAAGGTTCTTCAGAACATTATTAAGGTAAAAGTTTGTCCTGCAAATGCTCTGAATTTAGTCAGCCTATGTTGAAAATCATGAGTTTTATTTTGACCTAGTGTTAAGAAACACATTCTGGGAAGCTTAAAGCTTTAGTAAACAAATAGATATTTTATGAAGATAAGCAGCAGGTAGTAATTTCTTTTGAAGCTGGAAGGCCATTGATTAGGCTATATGTATTGTTCTTTAGCTGGATAATGGCAGCATCAGTATTTCAGTGTTAAGATAAAAATTAGTAAATGTGTTAGGCCACAAAATATTAATCTTTGAAAGCATTGTGCACTTGAACCTGGTACACAGGTCTCTTGCTAAATATGACATTGAAAGCCGAAGACCAAGTTCTGTAGACTGGCATATATGCTTTGGTGACATTTGCTCTAGCTATTACTTATGATTTGCTTTAATGACTTTGTGTGTCATTGATTTAATTATGAAATGTTATAGGTGTACAAATGCGCCTTTAAAGTGAAATTGCTGGACCCTTAAGTTCTTTAGACCTTGTTTCCATTTTAGCAAATACTCATGATAAATAATAGAGATAGTAATAAATGTCTGAAAAAAAAATGTATGCAACCTAGGTTTGCTTGTAGTGACTTAAATCAGCTTGTTCCTGTATAGAAATTTAGAAACCTGAATGTGTTTTAAAATACTTATGCAGTATTATTTTGAATCTGTTATTAATTAAATATTTGTATTTCAAAGTTAATGCAGTTGTTTTCCACTTCTGTTTTAATGGGATAGGGGAAACTGATATAAACACCACTTTTCTTTAAAATTCACAGGTGATAATTGTGTGATCTAGTGCAGTAGGTGAAAATGTTTTTAAAATTACTTTTCATTACTTTTCTCTAAAGCCCATGTTGATAACTGTAATTAGACTTGACCCCTATGAACAACAGCAGCAGGAAAAAAAACCCTGTAGGGTTAGATCATAGCTCTCATAATTTTTGGAAATAAAGAGTTGATTACAATTGACTTACTCTTGAGAATAAGAATGAGCCTTTCCTCTTTCTTGCCTTGCCTTTCCTCAAATTGGAGACTTCACTAAAAGCATTGGTAACATATGTGTAATACTCAACTTTAGTCACTATGTATTTGAAACGTAAATTAAATAATTAGTTTTCCAAGATAATTTGTTACCAGGTTCCAATTAGTTTCACTAACAATCCCAGAAGGAATACATAAAATCTAAATAGTGCATATACTTAATGTTTTTGAACTCATTAGTCGTATTCTGATACAGGTACTGAAGCTGTCTTTCTATCTTAGACTTATAAAGACATAAAGACTTAAAATTTGATGTGTTTTCATGTGCAGTACATTGGAGTTATATTGCATGTATTGCAGCCTTTATCATTCTTTGCTTTTAACCTTCATGTGGTTTAACAGACAGCAATGACCAGGTGTCTTGCAGGGGTTATGTACACAGTTCAACTTTTGTGTGTTAAGAAAAATTTAAATTTAGTGAGTTTTTTTTTCTTCACAGTGGAAGGACTTTGGGATAGCTTTCTAGGAATGGGCCTAAACTCTCCAGAATACACTCATGCTAATGAACTGCCTGCAACCTGTTAGATATTAGGAAACCTATCTGCAATAGAATGATCTGTTTAAAGATGTCCCTGCTTACTGCAGGAGGGTTGGACTAGATTTCCTTTAAAGGTCCCTTCCAACACAACGCATTCTATGATTCAATGATTTGTCAGGCTTAGAAATGGTAGATGGCAATATAGAAAAAGAAAATTAGTACCTATTTTCATAGTGTAATTGATAATGGATCAACTCTGACTCCTGACTTTGTACTTGGCAACAGACCTATGCTTTAGCCAGCTGGTGTATGGTAAATCATCTTTATAATTATACTTTTAAAAGAGCACCTCATATACCAGCAGCAAAGGTAGGGACGTGTACTATCATCTGTGATAGTGTCTGACAACATCTTCTTCAGAAACCTGTCCTAATCTTAGATTTGTCTGAGCAACGCTGATTTTTCTTTTAACTTTAATTTTGCAGACACTAAGAATACCTCTTAGTTTGAAATATTCCTGTCCTTCTGAAAGCACATGGAAGCTGGCTGTTTCCTCTCTTCTAAAAGTTCTCTCTATTGGACTACCTGTTGCAAGGCAGCATGCGTCTTCTGGAAAATTTGACAGTATGTGGCCAGAGCTAGCGAATACTTTTGAAGACTTTTTATTCACCAAAAGGTAAATACAATTTCCTCTTTAAATAAAAAAAATAAAAAAAAACCAAACAAAAAACCTGGAAAAATATCTGTAAGTAACTTGTTCAGTAAATGTGTCAGTACAGTTCAGTTAAAATAACCTTATTTTTAGAGATATTTGATATCTGAAAATTATTTTAATGAATGAAGGAAAAAAAGGTAACCAGTCTGTCTACTTCTAAAAACTAGAATCCAGAACATAGTAGAGAAAATGTCATTTAAAAGCTGAAATGTGAGAGCAGAAAAGAGCTCAATTGAACTCTGAATACAAGGCATAGCCTTTCTGATCAGGCCAAGGAATTTTGTATGGACTCCCAGGGATGTTTACTATAAATTTAAACGAGTTATTGATGTGTACTCAATTTGTTCCTTTTTTTGCTTTGAACCAAATTGCAATAATATATTTTTTTTTAGTTAAGGTGAACACCATTATCTGTATGTATTTCTCTTGAGTTCTGTTTTGAAATATTCCACTTAATATGACTTATGGAAAATTGTTTCCTACGTTGCTGTTTACTTAGAAGCCAATAGTAGTCTTGCATTTGTTTCTACCCAAGATAAATTGACCACACCTTAATAATCAACCATGCTTTGTAATACTTTGTGAAAAGCGTAGCCAAGTAGATTTATAGCTAGAGAGACAGGCAGATGTGTAAGTACATGCATAATCACTCATAGAACACAGTAGATGTGGGCAGGTTGAGAAAATCCAGAAGAGGAAATTAATAACAATTAGAGACTTAGCCAATATGATCTATTAGTTTGTTCAACCAAAAGAATATATCATTAGGAAGACATGATACATCTTCAGAATATACTAAAGGATTGCTCCAGAGAATAACTTTTATTGTCCCTTGAGAAGGGGTAAAAATGGATTTGAGTCCAGCAGAGATTATCTAGGTTGGGCATTAAGGAAGCCCTTTAGAGTAAGGAAGATGAGGTATCGTAGACTATTGCTTAGGGACCAGTATGGAATTTCCATCTCCTGTGAACACCGGTGGGTAAGCATCTCTCAGGAGCAGTTTAGTATATCTAACAGTGTCTCAGATTAAGGGACAATGTGGAATATCAAAAATCTAATTCCCTGATTTTCTGTCTGTTTGTTGATTTCAGTAACTAATCTTTAGTAGAAAACAGTAGGGTTTTTCTGTACCTAACACTAATATGCTGCATATTTGTGCGTGTATAGTTTTCAAACACACAAAAATCAGCAACCAAACACAGCTGTATTTACTAATGATGAATAAATAGCAGCTTGCCCAAAACAGACAAAACCCAATAAAACTTAATTTGAGAGACACATCCGTTAGTCAAAATGTTTGTAATGATGAATGGTTTCAGAATTTCATCAATAGGGTTACATGACAATTGAATTAAAAAACCTTTCTTTTGTTTTTGCATTTACTTCAAATAAGTATTAAATAGGAGAACTGTAAAAATCAAAAAGCTCATCAAGACAACTCAAAAGACACTTTAATTATCCAGGATTTTGCTTTGATGCTTCACTGTTTCTTTTATTTAAAATAATCTTTGCAGTATCTTGTTTAGTTTTGTTTTGAGCTGCTATTAGTAGTCCTGCTGTCCAGATCAGTTAACACTCTATAATCATAATCATTGTTGGGTGTACAAAGTTAAAATGAAGGTTTTTCAGTTTATTGTAGACGAGTGTATGTTCACTTAGAATTTATTTGGGAATACATACTATTTGTTGTAAATGTCCTAAATATCTGCAAAACGGATGAAACAAATCCATTTTGCATGTTTTTAGCTGACCCAGACTGGCACTGTTACACTTTTGGGGTATTAATCATTCATAAATCCATGGAAGTAGAATTGTCACAGATCTTCACTATAATTCAAGATAATCCACTATCATCTGCATAACCTTTTTGGCCAAATATGTTGTCTGTTTTTCTAATTTCCAGTGAGTGATTTATACCTTCTTGAAAGTTGTTCTGACCATAGAAATTCCATCTTAACATGTTGCTTGCTAGAAACAGTCACTGTTGCCATGAATTCTAATGGCTTTTGCCAGCTGTCACACATGGGCGAATATTCTCTGGAGGTAAAGGAAAGATAGTACTTTTGTGAATATTTATGATGCTTCTAAATTTGTCTGTCTTTGCCTTTTAAAAGACCAGAGTGTATTCTATAATTTTACATTTAAAAATGTGGTTTAGGGATCAGCGTTTTCATCAGAATTAAAGATATTCTCAGAAAAGTTACATAAAACTTTTATATCTTTAGAAGGTGTAAAGTTCAAAAGAATTTAAAGTATTCAAAATAGGCTGGTGGCTTTTGGAACCATATGGCTACAGCAGGATAATTTGGCCTGTTATTATAATTAATGGCCATCATAATTGTTCTTTCCTTACTTGTTTTGAGCAGATGATTTTTGCCTATACAGTTGTACATTGTATGACTAGTGACTGTCTGGTTTGGGATTGGTTGGGTCTTTTTACACTCCTAGTGCCTGTCTTTTTCTAAATAGCAGTTTATCTTCCCAAGTGCACAGTTCTCCTACTTGCAGTTAAAGCCCTACCCTTAGTAGCTGTAGGACAGGTGGCCTTTCTGTTCCCTCTGTCAGCCCAGACCAGAGCCTTCTGGCCCTAAATAAAGTTAAAGCCAAGAAGGGAGTACATCTGCCTTGTGCCAGTAGTCAGGACAATTAGTAATAGCAGTCATTTCTCCTTTTCTTCATCCTCTTTCTCCTCCCCAAAATGTTCCTGAAGTGTGCCTCTCGCTGTGATGCAAGGAGGGCTCTAGAGATAGCTGTGGAAGTTTCCCACCTTGAGGTAATTCTCTTATGATTTCTTTTGGTTAAGTCCTTCTGCCTTCTGTGCAAGATGCTGTGAAACCAGCCTTAGCAAATAGGGCAACCTGTCCCTTTTGTGTTAACATTTTTTAAATTGCATCTTCTAGCTGGTTGTAATTGTGGTGTAGTCAGTCTCTTATATCTGTAGTTGTTCCATTTCTAAGTAAACTGAATTAAGAATTTTCAAATTTTCTGTGTTCTTTCATTTTTTACCTCTTTTGTTACAGTTCCTGTAATAAATACATGTTAATCATAGTGATGTCTTATTCCAGAGTAATTTAGGAGAATCTGTTCACTGTTTTGAAAGTAACAGCTAAAATTTATCATGGAGTTGAAGTGCATGTCAACCTTCAGGTTATAGGAGAAGGCAATGGGAATGTGCTTTTCTTGCCAACTGTCCATGTTGGTCCTTTATTTTCAACCAGTTAGGTGGTATAAAAACTGTATAAAACTTCTTTGATGTGTTCCCTGGTTTATTTATATTAACAATGAGTTGTGTTTTTTAAAACTTTTGGTAGTACTTAGATTTTTGTCCATATCACCAAAATCAATTAATCAAGCCACAGATGAGAAGATGAGAGCACTTAGTTAGATTCGTGACTTGTAGATTTGCCTCGGTGTTAGTGACCCTGCTGACTACAACTGTGGCTTCTGTGACCATGAGTCGGTCATGCCTGGTGGCTTTCCAACAGGTAGGCCAACGCAGGACAGGGTGTTTATTAAGTCAGGTGCAGGAGTGTTAAAATCTGGCTGCACTGATGGCTAAAGACCAGCGTGGACTGAAAAGGCTCTGAAACAAAGAATTTGGAAAATGCAATTCAGAGACATCTGTAGAGGCTACCGGTGAGACAGAGTAACAGCACTGCTGCATTATCTAGGCTTTTACCATTATCCAACATGTCATCCCTTGTGACAGGAATACAGTTAGATATATTCAGTTAGACCTGAATAAGGTTAGAACTGAAAATTGACTTTCTTAGGCCAGCACTCTGTAGTTTTTCCTAAGCTCTGCTTCGAGGAAACGGAAATGTTTTGTCACAAAGAAACTTACTGTTCTTTCTCACTCCTGTATACCCTTTCATACTCTGTAACTTCTGCTATTTAATGTTCTACATGTTCCGTGCTATTATCTGTCCAGGCTTTGTGCAAAGTTAGGTAAATATCTTCCTTTTGTACCTGCTTTTCAAACCTTTATTCTTCAAAGCTGACTTAGCACTGCTGGGATGGTTCTAAATATGAAAGATCTGCATTTCTGTAAAACTTGCTAATATCTAATTGCAGTCAGTCCTCCCAGCAACACTGTGTAACAGATTTGGTTAGTTTTTCCCTTTAGCTTTGTTCATTAAAATATCCCAGTGCATATTGTCTCATTTTTGTATGAACATCCTCAAGTCTCTACCTGGTTGAGGATAGAGTAGAAGGATAAAGTTCTTTCTGTTTCACTGATGTTCTAAATTTTTAATCAACGTTTTAAACATTTTTCTAGTCCAATTCATAATTTTTCTAATCACCATGGTCCTAGAAATCGCATGTGTAGGTAGCCGAATATCGCATCCAGCAGTGCAACTGAGTTGGCACTGGGTAGGCAAGAGGTCCACTGTGGTTAGAACCCTTAATTAAAAGCTCTGTGAATCTTAGTTTAAAGTAGTGAACCTCCTCTGCATGGTCTTGCCTCTGTCTTTTGGAAAGGATTTCAAGCCAGCTGTGGGGCTGAATGAGAGGAGATACACATTGATGTTTAAAAAGCACAAAGCGCAGCAGGAACGATCTCTGCAGCTTTGTACATCAAGAAATTTCAAATATAGCCAAAAGAACACAGGTAAATAAAAAAGGAAAATATTACTGTCATAGAGAATGAACAGCTTCCAAGCAATAAGTGTCAGCTTTTTAAAATTTTTTTTTAAGCTAGCTACAGCTGAGGAGGCTCAATCTTGATTTTTATTATAAATCAAAATGACATTTAAAAATTAATACATTTTGTGTAACTTAATTTATACAAAATTGTCTTCTAGTAAGAGGCTGGTCTGTTTATTATTTCATATCATTCTTCTTTCCCAGAGGCTTTCATGGAAGCATGTCAAGCCATTATATAAAATAAAATTCAACAAACGTGTGCGTATATATAATTTACTAGAGCAGAAGTCTGCACTCACATGAGGGAATTAAATCAATACTCTCCCAAAAAGATGCTTCAGAGCAGAGTGCTGCTGTGCGCAGCGGGGCCCCGGGTGCCTGTTGGCAATTTGTTGCTGCATTTTAAAGCGCCCCTGAGACAGGGGGCAGCGGCTGGGAGCTGGGTACCCGGGAAAGCCTGCTCACAGCAATGGTCTGCATCCTGCTGCCTCCGAACTCCCCCGGCTCTTCACCCTTCTACTGCACTGGGGCTGCACTGCATCACAGCAGCAACGCTTTGGGCCCCTATTTACTTGGGAGTAGTTTGCTACAGGAACAAGTGTGTAGCATATCTGGCAGATCAGATGGGTCAGAAGGGTCTTAACACCTCTTTAAAGTAAAGCACAGCACAGGAAGGACATGGACCTGTTGGAATGAGTCAGGCAGAGGGCCACAAAGATGATCAGAGGGCTGGAGCCCCTTTCCTATGAGGACAGGCTGAGAGAGTTGGGGTTGTTCAGCCTGGAGAAGAGAAGGTTCCAGGGAGACCTTACAGAAGCCTTCAAGGACTTAAAGGGGTCCTACAGGAGAGATGGGGAGGGACTCTTTATCAGGGAGTGGAGTGGTAGGACAAGGGGTAATGGTTTTAAACTAAAAGAGGGGATTCAGATTAGGTATTAGGAAGAAATTCTTTGATGTGAGGGTGGTGAGATGCATAAACAGGTTGCCCAGAGAAGTTGTGGATGCCCCATCCCTGGAGGTGTTCAAGGATGGAGCTTTGAGCAACCTGGTCTAAGGTGTCCCTGCCAATGGCAGGGGGGTTGGAACTCAATGATCTCTAAGGTCCCTTCCAACCCAAACCATTCTATGCTTCTATGAAAGTCAGTCAGTTGCAAATTAGGAACTGTCAGAATGAAAGTATCCCATGTATTTCAACACAACCGGCATTTGTATGCATCATAATAGATTATATTACTATTTAGAGGTTCTTTATGTATTACAAAAGGTACTGGCTGAACAGCTACTTAATATTTTATTTTTGTTTTTTGTTTTCAACATATAACTCCAAACTTCCTAACTGCCAAACACACAAACTAATAATAAATACTGTATTTCATATTTTCTTTTTTTTTTTTTTTTCTAGTCATATATGTAACACTTGAGTGTTCACCACAGACAGTGGTGAAGTTAACTATGTGAATTACCTTTGAGGAAGGGAGATCTAGGTTTTTTTCTATACTGTCATAATTGTCAAAACTGAAAATTAGCTATGGGTGTGCAGACTGAATTTCAGGTGTGTCATACTAAGCACCCAGAAGATGGGGGGAAAATTTATCTTGGTCAGCATCATATAGGAGCACTGGGGGTGGGTGTGGGGAAATCCAAGCCTGTGACCTAAAGTAACTGGATTTTATGGAGTTTTAGAAGCCTTCAAAGTTCTGAAACCTTTTGTTAAATTTGGCCGTGGGATGGAGAAGACGGGCCCAGATGAGTACCCTTGTGAGGACAAGGCTGGCACAGGCCCACAGCCGTGTGTTTGGCAGCTGCCTTGCCAGCGAGCACGTGAGCTCTGAACTACTCATCACGTCTGGTGTTTCCTGGGGAGGGACAGGGGGTGGAGGAACACCACCACCACCCCCCCCAACTCCTGGGGGCTTGGAAACAAGCCAAAGGATGCCAGTCTGCTCGTCACTGCAATGCTGTGCCCATTCCTCTGCTGGAAGAACAGCTTGGGTCTTTGTTTAGTCCAGAGCTCTCTCTTCCTTGCATCTGCCTATTCTGCCATGAGTTAGGCAGGGAATGTTGTGGCAGATTGACCCTGTCATTTTCCTTCCTTCTCAGTAGTGACCATCCTGTGTACTTAATCAGATGGTTTCTCTGGAGAAAGAAAGAAAAAAAAACACCTCAATTTAAGATGCGGCGTTGCACGCAAGCATACACAACAGCAGCAAGTTGAAGTACAACAGGCAATCTTAATTCCCATATTTCTAGCCATTCCTTTCAAGTGGTTAGATTCCATACTGTTCCTTAGCTTGAAGATGTTATGAAGCTATTTTAAAAAGACAAACAGTAAAATTATGGGAAAAGGAGATAATTCAATGTATGAAATTATATTGCCCTTATCTAGCACCTCATATCTGATTTTTGTTGTTAATTCTACGGGTTATTCCACTAGCTCTAGTAACATAGTACCTTCAGTGCAAAACAGACACTATGGAGAAACTGAACTGCAATCTGTTGGGTTTTGTAACTGTTTAAATTCCAGAGAGACACAAACACGAGGATTCTGACCTCTGCTCTGTGTCAGAAAAATGAGACGGGTGTAATTAAGTCAGAACAGACACATCATAGACCCATGTACTGTTTCTGATGGATTAGTGAGATTATTATTAAAGAAGAGTGCAAGGTGGCCACAGTGGTATTTTCATGACGTGTTCCTTCAGCCTCCCTGAAAGAGCTCAGAAAGTTCTTGTCCCACATGTTGCCATTGGCTCATAATCGATTTTCCTTCTCATAGTTTTGCTACCTGTATGTTGAACCTGTGTAGATTTTAGCAGGCAGTTCTATGATTATAGGATTAGGTAAACTCTGAAATGCTTTGCTTATATTGTGTGAAGTATCACCTTTGGGGTTTTTTTTCTCCTCTCACACCCCACCCCCCCACCCCTCCTCAAGTGTAGTAGAGGCAGATCTGTGAAGTAAAACACTTTGTGATGAGGACCCATCACCCACAGGGAGCTCACTTTAGGTGTTTTATTTTGAGTCGCTCTAGTCTGGCTGCCTGTCTTGCAAGCATCTACGAGAGCTTACAGTACATTTTTTGGTTTAGTTTCATTGAAAATGAATCCACTCTGTGCACCCTAAGACCAGACATGAACCATGGTTTATAAGCAGGGATGTCTGAAAGTTTAATTTGAAAAGCTCATATCTGAACCAAACTAAAACACGGATGTAGACTTATCAGCTGAAATAGCTGATGGCTGTCTAAATAGGAGGCCTTTACTCTTTTTGTCCTGCTGAGGAACTTGGCCCAGTAATTCAGCAGAAGCGTAATCCAGCAAAGGAAAGGGTAGTCCAGTAAGTGCAAGGAAGGACTCAATATATGAGATAAAACACCAGAGAAAACTGCATGACTGATGGTTGGCATAAAATTTCCTATCAAAGGATACAAGATTTCCAATTTTACAAGCAGGTAGGGTAGGACCTTGTAAAGTATTGGGTAATGTTCATGGTTGAATCACTTCTGGATGTTTAATCTGTAATTAATTTTTATATACAGTGGAAGAACTACAGAAAGTTCTGAATTTCTTCAAAATTATTGTTTGTAAAATGGGTTTGTGTCTTAATAAAATTAATTAAGAATGAGATGTAATATATTGCTTAAGTTATCAAGGAAAAAGACAACGTAATGTCCCATTAATGTTAAATGCGTTTCATTAATGCAGAAGAAAATGTAAAAGTAAAATTGTTTTTTACAGATGTACGGCTGAAAATCAAAAGTCTCTTACAAAGTGAGAGAAAAAATAAAATGTAATAAACTGTGATTCCCTGATGATACCTTCAAAGACCATCTAAACAGATATTATGATTTTTGCATATGTAAGAAATGAGACATTACTTTCAGATGCATATGAAAAATGGTGTTGGTGATGCAAGTCTTTAATCAGGTCCATTGGTTGTAACTCTTCAATTTTACTGTTTTACTACTTTTTTTCCTTTGAATCGTTTTTATCATCATTATTCATAAGATTTTATTCTAAAATGGTAATCATTACCTTATAACAGTACCAATTTGATGTGGGTAAGAACTTCAAATATATAATACATTTTCCTATAGCTATCTCTTCACACGTGTTGGGCATTTCAAAGTATAACATAGTATGTTTATTTTTAGTACACCTCCTGATAATCTCTCAATTCAAGAATTTCAGAAGAATGAGAGCATTGATGTTGAGGTAAGAAGACTATAACAAATACACTGTTGAGTGTAATGAGATAGTGGTGTTCACAGATTGCATTTGGTTTCTGAAATATTGTTTTCTGTGATATTGCCTTTCCTGTTTGAAAACAAGACAGGAAGTTCATAGACTCGGAATTCAGCTGCTTCAGAGTTCTGCAAAAAGTAGGAAGCAGCGTGCCATAAATGACTTCTTGTTCATCGAGTTCAAAACAGTGTAGAGTGGCTAAACCAGAATGTGTTTCTGCCTCTAACCCATTCTCTGATTCTTACTTATTACGTTATTGCCAAGCAATTACACAGGTAATTGTAAACCATGGAGGAAGCTGGCAATTAAACCTAAAGTGAGCGCTTTCTGTGTCAAGGGGGGGGCATTCAATCAGCAATGACATTGTTGCCCTCCAGATGCGTTCTCAGTACTGGAAAGCTTGTGCATAAATGAAGAAATGAGGTCTTGTTTGTGCAGTCCAGAGGCCGCTGTAATTGTAGAAGAGATTGTGTTTGGTTGGGTAAGGCCAAAGAAAAGTTGGAGAAGATGATACTTGGAATGCAGAGGGACTGGTCCCCTGTCACTCCAGGACAAAGGGATGGGCAGAGCAGGGATCAGGGGTACAGAGGAGAAGGAGTTGGAGAGAAGACATGACAATACCTGTGGGTTTGGTTGCCTGTTGTCTCTCCAGGGTGCCAGCTGGGACACAAAGATTCCTGGGTGAAAAGAAAAAGAGGGAGCAGTTCTGTCTGCAGTGAGCAGAACTCAGATCTGATGCGTTAATTTTTGGAGCTCTGAACCCACTCTGTTCCTGAGTGGGAGCATCAAGACCATGGATAGACAGCATTCCAGTTACGGTCCATTGCCTTCAGCTTCCTTAGATAATTAACTCACTTGTTCTGCCTTGCAAGCATGGGATATGTGTGTTAATGGCAGAGTGAGGATGCTGAATAGGGTGCAGGGAGATTCCTAATGTTAGACCTTTTCTTTTCAAAACCTTAAATTCAATTTGAAGAATGTACTTCAAATGTCAGTGGAAAACTGAGTGATAACTGCTTCGAAACTGACAAAAGTGGTGGTGGGGGAAGGTTTATTATTTCAAGTTTTATGTTACATGCAAGACTACAATTGGATGTATCTACAAATTTTAAAAGCTAGCACTGGAAGTTTTTGTAAAGTTTCATTATCTCTTTTGTTTAATATTTCTGTCTTCCTTATACTAGAATTACAACTTTAATGTTCAGAAAACCAATATAAATATATTTAATTTATTTTAGGTGGTGCAGCTCATCAGCACAGAGATACTGCCATATGCTAATTTCATTCCTAAGGAATTTGTTGGTCAAATAATGACTATGCTCAATAAAGGCTCAATACATTCACAGTCATCCTCCTTTACAGGTATGGTACCTGAAAGACAAAATATATGGTGATTAAGTCTATAAGTATGAAAATGTTGAGAATACTTGTTCTGATAATGACTTGAAGTTCTGTGGCATGTATTCAGTAGAGACTGTTTGATATCCAGCTTGTTTTTATGAACTACAGTTTATTTTACAGAAATTGTTGAGCATTCCTTGCGATCTTAAAAAAAAATATTTCCTTATTTCTTGGTCAGTATCATACATAATATTGTTCTTGTGCTATTTTAGACTTTCTACATAGCTTGTTTTGCATTGTGGCAACTGAAATAGGTATAACAATAATTTCAGACAATTCTAAGACAGATATAATACCCTGCTACTAAAAACTAACTGACTTTAGCATAACTATGAGTAACTGTGACATGTAACTAACCAGATACCTTTTCTGCCTTTAAGGAAAAATATTTACAGTTTTGCAGGAAAGATGAAAAAAAAATGGATATAAGCCTTTAGAGAGAAAAATATTTGGATTGTACAGTACTAGATGTTAGTACTTACAGTGCACAACTAAGGTTGCTGGGTTGTTTTTTTTTTTTAATTGATTTAATATATTTTATTATTACAGCAGTGTCACGTAAGTAACATGTTACTGGATGTGTTGCATTTTTTTTATTTTTGGGACTCTTGTGATCATTGAACAATCACTTTTTCTTAGAATGTATTCTTAATATTTGTTCATATCACTGTTAATCTTTTCTTGTACTAGAGAAGCAATAACCTTTTTGCAAAATACAGGAAACTGATTGAAATGCAACATTTAGCGTGCTGCACAATTAAATATGGTGTTTTACTTTGACAGAAGCCGAAATAGATATTCGAATGAGAGAGGAGTTTTCCAAGGTGTGCTTTGAAACACTGCTCCAGTTTTCATTCAGTAATAAAGTCACGACTCCCCAGGAAGGCTACATCTCTCGAATGGCACTTTCAGTGCTCCTGAAAAGGTCCCAGGATGTGTTGCATCGCTACATAGAAGATGAGAGATTGAGTGGCAAATGTCCTCTCCCACGGTATGTACTTAGGTCCTCCTTAGGAGATCAAAGGTATTACCAGAAGAGAAGATGGTGATGATTACTTGATGAGATGGTTGCATTCCAAATATCACTCGGTCATTAAAAACGTATTTTGTATGGAGGGAGGGGGGAAATTTAAAGCCAGAGAAATATTTGTGGGGAAGACAAAACAAAAAAAAATGTTGATACCAATTTTTTGTTGAAAAAGCTTTAAATTATAATGGTCATGTTCCGAGCTATTGCATAGGCAATAGGAATGTGACTTAGTAACTACCATTTTCAGTTACTAAAACAATGTTTCTGGTATCTACAACATAGTATTTCTGAAATCTGATTTCCCTTTATTCCCAGTAAAGCTGTCTATAGTTTCTAAATTGAGAGATGGGATAAGATAAAATATCCAAACAGCAAAATTGTGAATTATCACTAAAGTAATTGTTCTTGAAAGAGGAAAATTGACCAAAGTACCAGGAAATTCTTTAAAATGGGAAATTATTTAAATTTCACTTAACTTTTGAAGGCTTTGATCATGAATGATGAAATTGATTATTTTCAGGTTACAGTTAATCATGTACTTGAGTATTTTCAGATTGAGATTTGTATGCAGTTACTGTTTCCAGTATCAAATTTAAAACTATCCTAGCAGAGACAACAGCAATGGTGGTGGCAAAGTTAAAGACAAAAGATAACCTTAATCTCTAAATATTTTTTTTTTGGTAGGTTCCATTATAGCTGTTTTCATTACTATGATGTGAAGTTGGGTTTTTTTGATGTTGTGTACGTTTCAAAGAGAAAGTCTATTCTTGAGGCAAAAATGAGTAGTTGACTTTTTGCATTTTTCCCTTTGTAGGCAACAAGTAACAGAAATCATATTTGTTTTAAAAGCTGTCAGTACTCTCATAGATTCACTTAAAAAAACTCAACCTGAAAACGGTAAGTAATTGCTAAACAACATGGTTCTAGAAAAGATAACATTGTATCTGCCACAAAGAGATGCTTATTCTTTCCTGTAGTAATTTTCACACAAAATGAAATGAAAAGTGTAATCTGTAAGAGTCAGTATTTTGTAATTCTGTGTATATTTAGGTGGCAGGTAGGCCAAGAAAGAACCCACAAAGTTTTGCCAGTATACCTGGAAATATCAGGTGGTGATAATAAAATAGAAATCTTCAATTTATGGTGTCTTTTATGAGATAGAGCTTGGTGTCTTCTAAAAACGAACAAACTGAAAACCTTCCATAAAATACTAATAGAGTTCTTAAATATATGTAATCTATATGTAGGTCCTTTTTCTTCTCACAGTACCCTTACAGGTCGCTACGGATCACGCTCACATCGCTGCACCCTGCAGTTGAAGGAGTGTTCAAGTTAAGCACAGGGGCAGGATGATAGATACTTAAACCTGTGGCCTTGCTTCCCCTCCCTTTCTGCTCTAGTACCTCCTGTCCCCCGTGTTCAGAATGATGTCTTGGCACAGTGATGTCCAAATAGATGTTGACAGATGTATTTAAAGTGCTGAATTAAATTGCAGACCTCCACTTAACTTGTAATCGTGCATCCAGTTCCTCCTGTAAGCTACATCTACTGAATGCACAGAGTTTTCACCAGAAAGCTTAGTCAGGAGTCTTAGTTAAACCAGCTGTATCGGTCTCTGCAACTCTGACAGAATTGCAGATGCAACACTTCCCTCTGCCTCCCTGCTTTTGATATTATGAGAAACAGAAAAAAACCCTTTCCAGTCCAGTAAAGAAATAAACAAACGAACCAGCCTTCCCAGAAGACCACAGGCAGGTGGGCTTCCTGTCAGAGGCAGTGCCTCACACGCCGCATCGCTGAGATTTATGATGCTGCGGTTTCCAAGGCTGATGGCAAAAGGCTGAGGGCAGAACTCTGCCTTTTGGCAAGCCCTGAATGCAACTGGAGTGGTGCTTTGGTGGGCCTTTCTCTGGAGGGGCAGAGCAGCCAGCTCAGCCGGGCTGGTCCCCACATCCCTCTTCCCGCAGCGCAGCGAGAGAAATGCTTCACCTGGGCCATATACGGCAGCAGCTGCCAAACCTCCTGTGGACGATCTTATGAGGGGAACCACGGGACAAATTAGAGAGTCACTTTATTCCCACCTCTTCTAGTTTTTAATAATTTTATTTCCTTAAAAAAAAGCCTGAAATCAGACTTTGGATCTCTTTTGAAAATAGAGCTAAAACAGAGATAAGCAAAGAAATGACATAATAAATAAGATTCATTCTACAATGTTTAATTTCACTTGTTGGACTAACAAACTTTGCCATGGATATTTTTGTGTCTTGGTCCAGTGTTTCTCCCTCTACCCTTTAAATTCATTAAAGGGAGAACTTTAAATTCAAATAAATTAATAATTTAAATTAATAATTTCCAAGTCATTCCAGCTCTTGTAATCTGGAATGATTTGAAATTAACAGAAGGCCTCATTGCTGACAAATTTCCAGAAGTGAAAAATGCATCCAATTCAATTTTGTGTCAATAGCTGAGGAAAGCAGGCAGAAAATGCAGGAGTGTTATGGGTGTAGTAGTAGTATTTTCAGTTTGTCAGTTCTTCATCCAGAAAACACAGCAAATGACTCCTATGTAGAAACATAGGTGTGTGGTAGCATTTTATGGCCATCCCATCTGGCTCCCAGCTGCCACTGCTGCAAAAAAGAGTATGGTGCTCCTGCAAAGATCCTGCTGAGAGCCCTGTACAGATACCATATAGCATTGGGTTTAGCCACCTGAATGTGTCCTCCTTTATACAGGTATTGAAAAAAAGTCTGTTGTGAGAATTTGGAGGGCAGTAAGTGGTTGAACCTGTTCTTTCCTTCGTTGCAGTTGATGCTAACACGTGGGCGCAGGTTATCGCCTTGTACCCGACTTTAGTAGAATGTATCACCTGCTCCTCCTCGGAAGTGTGCTCTGCCCTGAAGGAGGCACTGGTTCCCTTTAAGGACTTCATGCAGCCACCAGCATCCAAGGTACAGAACGGAGAGTCTTGACCCCATAAAACTTTTTTATTTTTATTATTATTGTTATTTTTGAAGGAAAAAAAAGTATCCAAAAATGTTTGTTCCCGGGTGAAGTTTCTCTGAGGAAATCTCTTGTGACTAGTACTTTGGCAACCAGTGCTGACTGCCTTTTAACTGTACTAACGAGAGCTCGGTAATCACTGAATACAGGCTATATCTCAAAGGTTCCGGAGCGAGTAGCAGTGCAAACCTTTAATGAATTTAACTGAATAGCCGGACACATTTATAATCTAATGTACTTGCTACAGTATCTTGAAGTGGTGATTTGAAAAGTGGGCTTATGTACAGCTTGTTGTGTATGTGTTAATGATGTAATTAAAAATATTTCAATTCAGTCAGATTTATTAGGCTGGTGTTTTGCACCCTTTTTTTGAAGTACGAATTGTACTAAAATTTTATGCAAGATGGTACTGTAACATTCCATATATCTGTAACCAGCCTTTGTAAACAAAGGGAACTGATATACTTGTGTGTATAATAAATGGTACAGTTCTGTATAAAATAGTTGCATTTATTATTTAAATTCTTTTTAAAATATTGATAATGTTAAATGCTTGAAAATGTATTTATTATGAATACGTTGTACGCTTGCATTTTTACTTACACTTTGCCTTCTGAATTGCCAGATATGCTCATTCATATCTGATCATGTTCATAGTTTTTGCTTAATTGAATGTATCTTCTCTGCGGCCATTGGATGCCCTAAGAAGGGGTCCTATGACAAAAGATTGGGGGAAGCAGGCAGTAACCTGCTGAGCTCAGACTTCAAAGTAGTTTTTGAATATGCAGAAATCCACTGTAGCACTTCAACACTACCATACCTCACCTCATGTCTTTGTTTCGAGATGTTGTTTTTACTCAACTTTATCCATTTTTGTAGTTGCAGCCTTGCTTTAAAAAAAACCAAGCCACCAACATATGAGAGGGTTGGACCTTCTGGGCAGGTACCTCACAGTCTTTGAATCACAACCCGAGAAAGGTGATTTCAAGTATCTGAAATACTTGGCTGTACTATTTTGTTCGTTAATCTTAAGTTGTTTTGGTTTTTACTGTCTTTTAAACGCAAACAAATTGTTCTAATCTTTTAATTATAAACTGGGTCTCATATATAAAACCATGAGAATTGTATTTTTGAAGATAGTTGCTCATTTAGAAGTGCAGTAAAATTTGTCATTAAGTAAATGGGAATTTGTTTCACTTTCACATAATACACAATTGAAGCAAAATACATTTAAGTATTGTCTTTACAATTTGTGACTTAGAACTTAAACTCTTATTATTAAATCATTAATTATGGTTTCAATAATGTTTCACCTGTATTCACATATTTTTAACCTGTGACGTGAAAGCACAAAGGCCAAATGTTTAAAAAAAAAAAAAAAGACAGGTGCCTTTCTATGGATTTTAGAGCTTTCCTTTAGGTTTTTGTTCCTTAATGTCTTGTGTAGACATTAAAAGATATGTTTATGCCTAAGAAATGGTATTTTATCTGTTTGCTTTCCACTTTCCTGCTTTAACGGGACATTGGTTGGCACATGTGAATAGATGTACAGGTTGTAGGAGCTTCCAGTTGAAGGTGTGATGAGCTGGTCAGGGTTAGAAATACCCTGTGTAAATGATGTTACACAAGCACAGCTTTGAGCAGGTTGCTCCCATAAGGCTCCCGTTTACAGTCCTTTTTAAAAGCTTTCTGTGTTCCAAAGCACAGTAAATATTAAAGAGGCTTCAAGATCTTTCACGCTTCTCTGTGACCGAAGTTGCATGGAATTTAATCGTTAAGTGTGGGTAGTTTTTGGAGAACACACAGTTTACATTAAGGAAACAAATCTTCCCATTAATAGAATTTATGTCAGAACAGCTTCTTTGGAGGAGCAGTTTCAGTATAATGCAGAACATTATCTGTACTCTGAAAATTAAAACCTGGCAACTGCTCTCCTAATTAGTGGAAGATAAGCCAAGGTCTGTGAGGTCATTAAATAAACAAAGTGTAGGACAGGAAAGAAGGGTATTAGTTTGGTTTAGAATATATTATCTTAGCCAGAATTTCTGGAAAGAGGTGTACAGACCAAGCCTTGGGTGTTTGTTTCTAGTGAGTTTCTCATTGTTTTTTCAGTGATAACATACTTCCATCCAATGAAACAAATCTTCAGCTTTATCTGTATTTTAAAATAAGGGCTGAAAAAGTCTTTTCCTGACTCTAGATCTTAGAGTACATTACCACCTATGGACATTAGTCTTCAAAAGGTTTTGAAATAAACTGCCAATGAGCTAATTTTCATTCTTTTTCTCTTAGCACAGATATTATTCATTTTGTAATTATTTGAGGCATATGTTGGACATGCAAGCTGAGGATGACCATATTCAAACTGCTTTCTTATATTTTGTATAAGTAGTTTGAGAACTCAAAGATACTTAGTTTAGAAACGAGATAAGCATTACTTGCTTATTGAATGTAACCACAATCTTTACATTTGTAGATCTCCCTACCTTCAAGAGTAACACAGACTGGAAATCCAAAGAGAAAACGTGAAATTTTCTCTAAAAATTTTTTACATCTCCTAATAATTACAGATTATTAGAAGGTTTGTATCAAGATTTTGGATTACTTGGGAAAACTTCACTGAATTTCACTGAATTTTTTAGAGTTGGAA